>LPNX010029619.1:556421-591847 GCA_001517045.1 Pseudotsuga menziesii
CCCCTCCATCTTCATGTCTTTTTGAACTTCTCGTTCCCGTCTTTCCAACTTCATCTCGATGGACACTTTCAAGTGCCTTTGTGGCCCATTTAGGAATCTTTCGTGATGGTCTTGGTTGATCACCTGGTGGTGCTTCATCATTGATTGAGAGTCTTCCAATTCTCTCAATCACATCATCCAGTTGAATCTCTTCTCTAGGTGAAGTAGCAGGAACTTCTTCATGTGGGGGAGTAGGTGCTTCACATGGAAATTCCAAAGGTTGATCCAGAATAGGAATCCCCCCTTCAAGGTTTGGAATTTCATATTCATTTTAAGAATATTTCTTTGGATGAGGATATTTTTCCAAATGATCAAGCTGTCTCTCAATGGACTAGTCATTTTTATTAGTTTCAAGAAAAATGACATATATGGAAATAACAAACTTCTTGTTTACCTCATCATATAGACGGTATGCCTTGGAGTATTCTTCGTACCCCAGGAAAATACATTTTCTGCTTCGAGCACCAAGCTTATTTCTTTGCTCCTATGGAATCAAGGCATAACAGGTGGAACCAAAAACTCTGAGATGCCCGACTGAAGGGAGATGGCCAAACCACATTTCATGTGGAGTCTTGTTATCAAGACAATTTGAGGGACTTCTGTTTCTCAAATAGGCTGCACATTTTACTGCATCACCCCAAAACATTAGTTTTACATTCTAAAAAAACATCATTGAGCGAACCATATTTATTATGGTTCTGTTCATTCTTTCTGCTACACTGTTTTGTTGAGGATTGTAGGGAACAGTAGTTTGATGTGCAATTCCATGTTGGCGAAGATAATCTTCAAAAACATTTGAAGTGTATTCTTTCCCATTATCAGTACGAAGTGTACCAATTTTTTATTGTGCTTGTTTTTCTATCAATGCATGAAAGTCTTTGAATGTTTGAAATGCTTTTGATTTTGTCCTTAAACAATAAATCCAACACATTCTTGAGTAGTCATCAACAAAGTTCATAAAATACTTATTCCCATGAGCAGAAGGAGTTGGCATTGGGCCCCATAAATCAGAATGCACTAATTCTAATTTCCTACTTGCTCTGAAATTATATTCATGGAATGGCAGCTTACTGTGTTTCCCTAATATACATGCATCACATTTGCTCTTTTCTTTGGGAATGGTGGGCAAACCAAATACACCATTCTTTCTCAACAAACGAAGACTGTTATAATTTAGATGACCAAATATTGCATGCCACAGTAAACTTGATGACAAATTACCTTCTCCATGCCGAGAGAGGTAGGCATAGTTATGAACTCTTGCAGATGAACCCTTTAGCTTCAACAACTTCCCATCTTCGTATCCAGTAATGATGACTTGGTTGTGAGAGGACTTTCTTATTTCTACGATTCCATCAAACATGTGGATGGAATGGCCTTGCTTTCGAATCTCCACCAAGGACAGCAGGCTTCTCTGCAACTCTGGAAGGTAAAGAACATTCTTCAACAAGAAATCAGGGAATCCAGGCATCTTCAGCCGAATGGTGCCCATTCCCTTTGGTTTAAGACTTGACTTATCTGCAAAGTACACTATGCCATTTATTGTTTCATTAATTTCTTCAAAACAGTCTTTTCTAAAAGTCATGTGTGATGTTGCACTAGTATCAAGTAGCCAACAATCTTTGTAAGATGAAAGAGAAGTCATTTCATTAATTCCAAGATTACAATGTGCAACAATACAATGAGTAGAATCAGAAGATTTACTAGCATCTTGGTTTGTATTGTCATCTTTCTTCTGGTTATGTCTGTCTTTGATGGAGTCCCACGAAGCCCAACACTGATCTGATGTGTGTCTAGTCTTTCCACAACGCTTGCACTGGAAATCTGATCTTTTGCTGAAGTTTCTTCTTCCTCTGCCTCTCTTGCTGCTTTCTCCTTTTGGATGGTCATTGGATTGGTATTTTCCAGCAAGGGCAACACCAATAATAGATTCCAAAGAGTGCATCTCTAATCTGGAAACTGTAACTTACAGAATGCTTAGAAAAAGATATGGGATGCAGGTTTAGATTCCTGCTCCTTTACAAATTACAATATGATTCTGCAGCCTATACAAATAATTCTACAGCCCTATCAAAAAAATCTTGCAACTGCTTTATATTTAATTTTGCAACTCTATATCATTTGCGTTTAGAGTGATATTACATGAACAACTCAAAACATCTTATGAAAAGACACAATATTAATACAATGTATTGTAGTAGAGTGCGTTCTCAACACTTTTACACTCTTCAAATCACATCATTCACAACTCATTATAAAGGTCATGGCTCACACTCATCCTTCGTAGGTTCATACATAAGACACATGCTCTCGGGCTCATACAATATCCATATTAGGTAAATATTTGTAGACAGACTCTATGCATATAAGTTTGGATAGAAGTTAGGGTTTGTGCAACCCAATGGTCACAAAATATTTTACCTCCACTCAAAGGTGTGAATCTTCACCTACGGTCCAGTCACCGAGATTCAAAGGATTCACTCTTCAGGCAAATAAAAAAACATGAGTCTTCATCCTTCTATCATTATTCACCAACTTTGCAGCAACAATATTTACATGGAAATCGCAGCTCATACAACACAATCGCACTATTCATAACAATCTTCAAAGTCGCAATCTTCAAAACAATCTTCATAGTCGCAGCTCATACAGCAAGCTCAGGCTCATCCCAGTAGCCACACCATTCACGACTTATACACAGCATTCACGGGCCTATTATTTCTCTAACGCAGTCACGATTCACACAGATGTATGATGACGTGAATCTCCAAAGTTATATATTCTCCTGTAGGTTAGCTCCACGCTCACCGCACCAGTGGTTCAACGTAGTCTTCGCGGTGATGGTGCACAGCTTCACGCGTTCCCCAACAATCTTAGTGATGGGAAAAGCACTGTTTCTCACCTTCACGCAAATGTAAAGGCATGATCCTTAGCCTTCAATAATCGGTCTTCAACAGGCTGTAGCAACACAGGCTCACTTGATTTCTCAAGACGCAGGCAGCTCCACGTTGGACTCAAGACGCAGGTGAAGAGATCAGTCTTCACGTCTTCAATAATTGACAAAGAGGTCTCATCTTCTCCAGAAATCACAACCAAAAATGGCTAGATGACTTCACTCATCAATTGATTCTTATGTTGAATACACAACTCTCACAGATACATCACCTTGATCAGAATATAGTCTCAACTCTCACATATTCGCAACAAGAGAGGCCGCACACACATCATAGCTCACAAGATATTATTATGGCCTTAATCAATCATATTTTTGGAACTAACAAACTCCTCACAACACATGATAGAACTCAATAAAAACAAGATTTAAGATGGTAATATCACAGAACTTGCTGAGAGTGACGGGAAATGGAGATCACAATGGCATGAGGGGAGTGGTGAACTGGAGGTAGAGTGAGTTTCGATACCTAGAAGGTATACGCAGCAACAGAGTGGGAGCACTCTCTATATGCGGGATCAAAGTGAGAATGAAATTGAGAGTGCACTATACATGACAATAGAATGAGAGCATGACAAGAACAACAAATGGAACGGTGATTCAAATTAGGGTTATGTATATAGTAGACAATCAAACAAAAACTTCAAGCGTTCATTCAATATCGTGTAGTGATTAGGGTTAGGCAGGTCTCCAAGAGAATAGCGCATACAATGCATGCGACTGGCAGCGACTGGCAGACTCACGGAACAGGCAGCCTGAAACGTATTTGGCAGAACGAAGGTCTGGTAGGCAGAATGCCAGGATTGAAACATAGGCAGGAGTTATGGCAGGTGGCTCTGATACCACTGTTAGGTAAATAACTACCGATTCATATCTATTCCATTGCTAATGCATACATTTATACATTTCATGTGGTGGTTGAGAACCAGCCTTTTCACCTTCCTATGCAACTATTCATATTCCTATTATGTACACTAACGTATAATCCTGACGGATTATATTCCAACAAATCCAACCATGATTACCTTCATATCAAGAATTATTAGAACTAGCAACAATTATATTAAGAAAATTAATATATTTGAATACAGTGATACATGTATATATTTGACATATTTTAGGAGCTTGGAGGATTTTATTAGAGATCCAAATGTTATATACAAAGTGCACATTAACTTGACTCCCAACTATCAAATGGAATTCGACTAAACTTTATGCACATTAGCTCGACTCCGAGTTGCCAAATGGAGTTCGACTATCTCAAAGGCTACACATTCACATGCTACTAAGTGTAGTTATCACATGAGTTCCTCCTAGCTTGACTAAATCTTGTGCACATTAGCCTGATTCCTAGTTGCTAGATGGAGTTCCACTATCACATGGACTAGAAGTTACCATGCCATTAAGTTCAATTATCACCTCAGCTATTTTTTTTTTGTAATTGTTAATTATGAATTTTGAATGACACCAATAAAATCAATAGATAAATTTAAGCTCATAGTTCTATCACAACTGGATTTAACCTAATAGATAGGCTAATAGTTGTATCTTATAGTTAATATAACACATTGCAATTAATATAACAACTACGAGTTAGGTCACTCCCAATTACCACATAGGGTTTGATTGTCACATGAGCTTCACATTACCATGCAAGTGGAGTTAGAACATGAGTTCAAAGGAATTTACAAGGAATTCAGAGGAGTTTATTAGGAGTTTCTCTCTAACACAAACAACAAATTACGTCAACTCCCAAAATGCATTACAACGAAACCTTGTGCACATTAGCTAGACTTCTAGTTGTTAGATAGAGTTTTATTTATTTATTTCCAACTACCATAAAGTGAAGCTATCACATTAGTTACTTTTTTATTTTTATTTTTTATAATTGTTAATTACGAATTTTAAACTACACCCATAAAATCAATGTGGACAATACACTTGTGTGATTGCTGTCCATAGATAAAAAAAAAAACTTAAATGGTATTCCACCCCAAAATTCTAAAAAATAAAAGCATGTCTACCTAAATATTAAGTTTATTGTAGAAATGAAACTCCTTGGTAATGTAACTATGAATCTTTATATGTATAACTCACATTTAAATTACTTCATTTTTGGACATGGCATATTTTTCACTGATAAAGTTTTGATATTTTTATTTTACTCGAAATCAAGGTATTCCAATAGCTTAAAAAATAATATAGTAAAGCCTCAAACATTGCATAATAAACCACACTATATATCACAAATAACTCCTCTCTCATATATGGAATTCTAGTAAAAATGATGAGTTTTTAATGGATTCACTTAAGTTGGTCTAATTGGGAGGAGTATATGTGGCATTCAAAACGGTTACATTTCCGATGGTTTTGAAATCCACATAAATTGCTAAAATCACTGCTTTGTATTTCAGGTTACATGTGATTCTCAAGATGGATTAATGGCAAATTTCAGAAGAATAACAATTTGATTCATAAGTTCACCGTGACAAGAAGTTTTGGAATTTGTGTGAAGTTAATGTTAAAATTTTACATTCGTTTAAAAAAAATTATTTAATGAATTGTTTCTTCTCATTATGAAGATTATCAATTTATACAGTTTATATTTTAAAAAATTATCTATCTACGTAAATGGTTTAAATATTAGATACTTGGGATTCAAATAATACAATTTTTTGAAAAAAAATGTAAAATAGTTAGTAAGAAAATATGTTTTGTATAAATTTATTTGTTTATATTTAGCTTTATGAAAAATATTTAAATCAACAAGTATTTATAGTTTAAAATTTGAAGTGGAGTATCAAGTATGCTTATCTAAGTAGTAAGAGCATGAAACAAGTGTTACCCACCTAGAATTGAAAAATAAATATTTTTATTTATTTGAGAAAACATTATGTTAAAATTATTGTAAAGTTTTATGATTTAGTTGGTGAATGATGACTATGATTGAATATTTATTTATTTTAATAATTAAATAAAAGAGACTCACACTGTTAAAAGAGTGTTTTATGATTGAGTTGGTGAAGGATGACTATAATTGAATATTTATTTATTTTAATAATTAAATAGAAGAGACTCCTATCCAAAGGAGACTATTGAAAGAGTGTTTATTGACCCACTAGGAGGAATGAGCAGTTGTAGAAGGGTGGTTGACAAGTGAAAGCACTAGCATTTCACTTTCTAGTTGCTGTAGGAATCAAAATCCCTAAAATTGTGGTCATGTTCCCTCAGAGGCAGAATTCAGATGGTCGTTCATTTAATTCCAAAACCAACCCAAAGACCTAGGCAATCTTATAAATACCATCAAATTAAGAAGGAGTCTCACTACATTCTATTTCCAAGTGAATGAACCTTGCGACTATGACAAACTCAAAAGTTAGACCAACACAAGGAATTTGATGAGGGGATAGCTAAAGTGGAATTGTTGAGTTAAGTCTACTACTAAGTGTTAAATTGTTGCAAGTTATGTGTGTGCTATTATCCAGTAATCTTTGTCTTAGTGGTTCAGTGAACAGGCTCGGGGGTTCTAAGCAAGTAATCTCGACTGCTTCACGAGATGGTTGGGTGGAACAATCTCCTTTCGGTGTTTGTTTCCCTCTGCAAATTATCGAGGTTCTAATTGTCTATTATTTATCTATTATTTAATTCTATACATGTATTTTGTTTATGAAGTATGCTTAGTATCTACAGAAGTTTAAGGATAATTGTTTTGTATTACTCTGAAAAAGGAAGTTGTAATTATTTTCCCATAATGCTTAGTTACTTTGGAGTTTATCACTTAATGATTTTAGATCGAGCATTACCATTAGGATAATCTTTAAATAATAAACGATGATTTTCCCTTCTCTTTGAATATTAGTTATAAAACCTCTAACCTAGTTAAATTTATTCTATCCTATTATTATTATCATTGTTAACCTTCAATCAAAGTAGGGCTTAAAATAATAAAGTTTCAAACATATATTAAACCATGACTAGAAAAAATCTACATAATGTTTATTACAAAGATTGTTATCTCACACACACACATATATGCTGTAGATGGCAAAAGAAAGTAACTATACCGAACTGATCCAATCGGAATTACTATTAGGAAAAATTCTCATAGATATGTGTAGTATAAATATATTTCTTTTAAGTAAACTAAACAATACTAAATTTTAACAAATCAAGGATTCCAATCTGTAACCCTCGATAGAACAGAGGACATATATATAAATATATATATTAAAGGGATTTACAAAGCAAAAATCACACAATGAACTTAAAAACAAAAACCACTCAATATATTTATATGATATAACCTCAGGACACGTATATACATCATGTATATATAGTAATTTCAACCTATGATAGAGCTAGCATACCACTGCCTTACGGCCCAAAAACCCCAACTACAATTTATTATAAACTAAGTATTTAAAAATAGGTAATAAGTGTGTGGCTCAAATCATGCCAAGGATATTCGGTTGAATAAAAGTGAAAACTTAGAGGCTCTATGGCCAAACTTTTTCTTTACAAGTATTTACTTCAAATAGAGAAAACTAAATATCACAACCCTTGTTGCAAGTCGACATTGTTATAGTATCCATTAAATTAAAATATGCACTAAAAACCCTAAAAGAAGGAAGTCACAACCATCATCACGGCTCTTAACTTAGAAATAAACAATGAATTTACAAAAACAAACAAACAATGATTTTTGCTGAGCGAGTTATCAATATTACAGAGGCCTTGTCTTTTCTTTAAACAACAAAGTAATGGCCTCATGGCCTAAAACAATATAATTTACTGAATTAATTGCAGTAGCATTGAAATGATGGAATATATCCACAGACTTCCGGTGTGTAACTAGATTATATAGAAAATGAAGCTACAAACTGTTAAACAAAACATGAATCTGTAAGTACATCAACAAAATCCCTCATGGGTTTCTTTTTAGAGAAATCAAACATTTACATTTTGGAGCGACAGTCACAAGACTGTTCAAACACCCCATCAAAAAAACATAAATCCTGTCATTATTTAGAGTAAAGAAACCATTGTACAATCACTTTGACTCCATGGTCGAAGAGTTTTTCTTACAATTGAAATATAAAATGCCTCATGGTTATACCAAAGAAAATTACAACTTTCATGCCACAAAAGACAAACATGAGATGTATTCCTAGTACATGCCAAGAAAACGCAGGAATGGATTTTCCATCCAGATACTGCAAAGCCATAGAAACCCGTAGCCATGATGCCACAATGAGCAAAGAGTTTTTGTTACAGGTCTTACTGAAGTTGTGGATGCTTTTCCTGCATGAAGAAAAGCCATACACTTCTGTCGTAACCATGGTTGAAGACTCCTGCTTGAACACACATACCAAAGGTCATTACTATACCACATTTTATAAGGGAAGCAACAAAACATACTTACGTGCAAAAGAAACAATGACGAAGTAGTTTCCTTAATGATTGACATTTGGAATTTAGTTTACATAGAGAAAGTATTTCAAGTAGAAAATTCAGACCACGATGGAGGCATTTACAACCCATGGAGCATCAAGGAGTATGGGAACAGTCTAGAGCCATTGCAAAGCCCAAATACTCATGTCAAGAATGAGATCCGAGCAGCCATGGCTCTCACACTAGCAGAAACCAAACAATACAACGCGAAAAGCAGAAACACGGTAAGTTAAACCTTAGGGTTTAAGATATGACAGGTCTGCACTCCAGCTGGAGGCTACAGGATCTTCACGTGTCACTTTAATTCTGTTGTGTTGAATTTCTTCAATAGAAACCCAAACTCTAATGTTTTTCAAACTATCTATTTAATATTGAAAATTTCACAACTTTGGCTTGGTGCGAGCTTTAAACCAAGGTTAAATATGGGTTTCCCCTTGTAGTTATTTTAATTTCTCCTTGTCCCTTAGGATCCTTGAATGTGGCTTAGTAAGGAAAATAATCTCCTTCATAGGGTACCTAGAAATAAATAAAAGAGTCTATGTGTTAGCTCTCAAGTTACGTAAAACCATAACCAACCCGTTAGGTCATTGAGCAGTTTAACAAACAATCTAGAGCATAATTAACAACTACTATTTCTAAATCAAGAAGAAAGATTACGACATAGTTTTCATAACTCGACATCAATTTAAAGTAATGTCAACATAGCATTCAAGTCAAGTAGACCTAGAACATAACCAGCAAAGCACAACAACTATCATTGACACTAAATAAAAGTGGAGTATCATTAAACAAAATAGTGTTGTCGCAATATGACAATTATATGTGTTAGGTAAACTACTCTAAACATAAGCTCAAGATCATATGGTTTAATGGTTTTCAAGACTAAATAAAGTTAGAAGTTTTGTCATAACTATGTTAAGCATAAATAGATTAATTATTGTTACAGGTGTAGTTAAGACTACTTAAAAAGGAATATTTTCTCAAATTTGAAGATGTTACAACAAGATATACAAAATAACACTCACTTGTTCATAAAAGAAACATGTAGCTTATCAATATTCACATCCCACTAATTAAGGTTCTGTAATCATATCTTAAAACCAAACATTAACAATTCATTTATTTACAATTCAAATCTTGATGTCTGCTCCGTTCTTATTTACTTAACAAACAAAAACACATTTATAATTCATAACAGTCGAACATTTATAATACATATCTTGAAGCCGTTGAGGTATGCGCTGTTCTTGTTCACTGGTTAAGTGGCGCTTCGCTTGGCATTCATTGTTTTATTTGCTCTTGAAATGCCCTTTAATATATGGCGAGCAATGAACACACAAAGTAAACTGAGAAGCCTATCGAAAAATCAGCCATTGAAAGCCTGTTTCTGTGACCAGCAATTCGGTCACTGCAAATGGACGAATCAGAAGACCACACGAGAAAATTCTATTCCATCTTGGGGAATGCAGTTATTGTATTTACTGCGATGGTTGGATTTGTAAAAGCGGGAACGAACATCATCAACGTCCGGCGCCGGCTCCTATTAGGGATGGATCCATTGTTAAGGATGGATCCATTGGTGAATATTCTTTTGCTAACCATCATGTTTTTCGAATTTTATGCCGTACTTTTTAGTTCGTACATGTATTGTAAGCTCCTCAGAGAAATGATCGGCTGAATAACAGGAGTAAATGATCATCTCGGCTTTCAGATAACAAAGTTGCAGACCCGGTATTGCTGTCAGGGTTTATCTTATTCATATGTTCTTCCAAATTTAAAATAGAAAATCTTGTCTATCAACGATGTAAAACGATCTTGCTTTCGATTTAGATCCTATTTGGATGTGAATGAAAAGATGGGTTAAATTAAATTCTTTTGCTTTGCACTTCAAAATAATTCATCAATGTTTGAATCTTTTTTATGTAACCAAATGTTTAGGATAACAAAAGAGTTCATCAAATGCATGGAAACGTGATATGTTTGATTATGGGATAATTTGTAAGAAAAAATGAAAATACAGGTAGCAAGGATAAAAATAAAAATCTAAATGATGAAAGTGATATTATTATCACTAGTAGAGAATTGAGGAATACTACACAAAACGCTGCCTTTGACCTCGGCATTTGAATTATTCATAAATTCATTAATTTCGTGATTTATAATTAGATACAATTGGCTTAAAATCCTTTACATTTATGATTTTTTTACTTTACTAAAACAAATCTTTCTCCCACAACATATGCTCATCAATATTTTTTTATTTTTTTCAGAAATCCTGTCCTTGTTATTCAAGAATGAATCAAAGGTCATCTTTACAATCATCCCGCTATTGGGTTACTCATAGACACAACCCATAGGAGTTCAGCCGGAGGGAAAGACATATCAACATCTAAAGGAACCCATCAGAAAATTGTCTCATCATGAGAGGTCTGTCTATTCATCCACATCTACCAAGTGCCAAAAGGCACTGATCTGCACTCTAAAAGTGAGCACTCAAACAAAACAAATCACAGCATGTGATAAATCCCCATTTAATAATCTCAGAAGAGCTGAAAATAATCGTGAGAAACCAATTGGTTCTCAAATAATTTCATATATCTGCCTTTCCCTTGAGGAAAGGTGAGAGCATCTTTAGAGAGACGGTCAGCCAACCGATTGTGCTCTCAGTAAATGTGGGTGAAAGACAAACCCTGGAAGCTAGATAATAGCTTTTTTGTCTCCCTGCACCAATGAACCAAATCAGTCTGGGAGAGAGCAGTCAATCCCGTCGCCCAATTGATGATCATTAGTGAATCACCTTAAACATGGCCTAGGGGGATCCCCATCATTTGGGATGTAAGAAGAATTTCCCATAAGCTGAGCAATTCCGCCTTGGTGTTGGTGCCATGTATAACCCCCAGCGAGAACTCCAGATGGTGGCAATCATTAAGATAAATGCAGAAACCCACACCAGCTATCAAACAATTTGATGCTCCATCAATGAAACCACAGGGGTAATTTTTGGTTGGTGTCTGCCCCAAATTTCTGCAAGTATTTTTCCTTATGGCAAGAAAAATAGAAAGAGACTGAACAGTAGAAATAATTTGGCGTACAATACTGATGATATTTATGCCTTTGCCCTCAAAGATAATCTGATTGCGTGCTTTCCAAACAATCCACATCATGTGGAAATGAAGCACTATGAGGGAAGAGCTTCTTGACAGCTTCCCCAACCAATTAATTAACATATCAACGAGAGGAAAACAAGGAGAGAATACAAGTAAATTAAACTGATTGCAAACCTATTTAGCCACCGATTTCCAAACATCACACGAAGAGAAGAGGTGCTATACTGTTTCATCATCAGCGTTGTAAAGAACACAAATACCTGGGCCGAGTTTGCCTTTTTTCTGCAGATTTTCCCAGGTGAGGACTTTGTTCCTGACTGCTAACCATATAAAACATGAGATTTTATTTGGCAGGGCGGTATTCCATAAATATGAGTTAACAGGTGACATAACCGGCCCCATGGATGAGGTAACAATACAATCGTATGCCTCCCTGGCCGATATGGAGCCCGAATTCTTATTGTATACCCATACCAATTCATCATTACAGTCAGTAAGGAGAATACCCGCTCCAGTTAATCCAGCAACATAATCAGTCCACAGAGTATTAAAAGAGCCACCCAGGTTAAGTTCTTCAGCTGAATACCAATAATTCCGTGCATCTGTAAGAGAGTTATGTGCCTGCTCAAGAGTGCAGATATCCATGTCCTGCACGTAAGATCTCAGATCATCTCGGAGATAGAAGGTTGTATGAGATCCAACAACAATTGGATCTAAACCAATCAAAATATTCTTACCATTTCCAACCTGCCAAGCCAAATTCGAGCCCATCCAAGGAAGAGTGTTGATGAATCCTCTCCACATTACTGATACATTACGAGTGCTGAAGCTTTTGTATTTGAACCAGTCTGCGACAGATCTATATTTTATATATTTGCAGTGAAGGATTTGAAACCAAAGACCTCTTGACTGAAGGATACTCCAGAAGGTTTTTAAGCGCAGATCTAAACTGAACCAAGAAAGATTTTTAATCCCCCAGCCACCGTGCTCCTTAGGCCAAGAAAGGTCCATCCAATTAGCCAGATGAAACTTCCTGTTTCTGTCAGAAGAACCCCACAAGAAGTTGAAAATGACTCTTCTAAGAGTCTAGAGAATGGAAGCAGGGATGGGAGCAAGAACCATCCAGTACACTGGAATACTTGTAAGTACTGATTAAACAAGAATCAGTCTGCTCCCTAGCGAGAGCAACTTATAAGTCCAATGACTTATTCTCTTTTCAAATTTTTTGATAATCGAGTGCCAATCCGATACTCTGTAACCAAGAGGTTTCATGAAAAATGCCAGATAGGTAAAACCCGACTGAAGTGGCTGCATTTTATAGGGAAGTCTACCAGCAAACCTTTTTTGACAGTCAGTTGAGAGATTATAAAAGAGGAAACAAGACTTGTCAAAGTTTATCCGCATACCAGATGCTTTACAAAAAGTCTCTAGGATGACTTCAAAAGCAGACCAGTCAAGGAGGGTGCCTGATCCCAAAAGAATCACATCATCTACAAAGAGAAGATGGGACAGGGAAAGGGAGGGTGAGAGTTGAATGCCTCGAATAAGACCATTAGTTATGGCGTCCCGAATGAGAAGACTGAGGCCTTCAATGACTAGGATGAAAAGAAGTGGTGATAACGGACAACCTTGACGAAAACCGCGAGAGGCTGGGAAAAAATTGGATGGGGTTCCATTGACAAGAACTGTAAAATTTGCAGTAGAGAGGCATCCCATGATCCAATTCACAGTGAGGAGAGGTACACCAATTTGAATCAGGATCAGCCGGACATAGGTCCAGTCAACATGGTCAAAAGCCTTTGAGAGGTCCAATTTGAGGACAAAGGCACAAAGATTTTGGGTTTTAACCGAGTGAAGAACTTCTTGAACAATTCCAATGGGTTCAGAAATATGACGGTCCTTTAGGAAACCAAATTGTTCTTGGGAAATTCCCTGATCCAAAAAGGGCTTCAACCTTCCAACAATGACTTTAGAAATTAACTTGTAAAGGAGGTTGCACAGAGAGATGGGTCTGAAGTCAGCGAATGTTCGAGGCTTATCAGTCTTTAGGATAAGTGTAAGGAACGTGGAATTCAAGGATGGGGGAATGTATCCCGAAAGTTTGGTCTGATCAATGGTATTCAAAAGCAAAAGGACCCAGGAGATCAATGAAATGTAGATAGAATTCCACAGGACACCCATCCGGCCCAGGGCTACGGTCTTTTTTGAAAGATTTGAGGGAAAGTTCAATTTCTTTCAGATTGACCGGGTAGCTAAGGGAAGAGGAGTGTTCAGAGGGGATTAAGCTTTTAAACAGGGAGACCACTTTAAGTTGATGCATAAGACTGGTACCCCCATCATCCTTAAAAATGTTAGCAAAGTGATCTTTCCCGAATTCTTTTAGGGAGAAATCTTCCTCAATAATATTACCTTCAGGATCTTCTAGAGACCAGATCATATTATGTAACCATCTTCCCGAAGCAACTGCATGATTTTTTTTTGTGTTGGAGTCATCTTGGAGTGCCCATTTGATTATGCTCTTTAGTTGCCAGGTAAGCTGAAGATGACTTAAGATTTTTTGTTTTTCCACACTGAGAAATGAAAATAGAGCATATTGATCTTTAGTGAGAATACCAAAAGAGGGACCTGCAAGGATGGACTCAATGGCATGATCAAGCTTAGAGGTGGATGAGGCATAGCTGGCAGATTTATTATTCGTCCACTTCTTCGTGGCAGATTTAAGATTGCGGAGAAAGTGACAAAGGTCCTCTATATGAGTGAGAGAGTCGGCTTCCGAAAAGGAGGTCCACCAGCTAATAAACCACTTAATAAAATCAGGGTCCTCCAGCCATGAGCGGTTGAACTTGAAAGGGTAGTCAAAGGGTCCTCTCAGAGGGCTCCATTCGAAACAGATTGGAAAATGATCAGAGAGATCAAGACACTTTGTCTAGGTCCTATAAACCCCCAAGGAGGGGAGCAGAGAATGAGAGCTTAGAAAACGATCCAAACGCTTACTAATACCCTCGGTCCCTAAACGACCATTGCGCCAGGTGGGCCCAGCCACCTGAGGAGCCACATCAACAAGACCCGAAGTCTCAAAGAGAGACTTAAAGTGATCAGAGAGAGGGTCCTTGAAAGCTTTTGAGCCCCAAACTTCAGAGGAATGGAGAGTAAGATTTAGGTCACCCCCGAAAACCAAGTCCGGAAGGGTTAAGAGACCACCACGATGGGATTTATCCCAGAAACATTCTTTGTCACGATACGGTGCATAAACATTAAGAATGTGTAAGGGCAAAGACATCCCACGAATGGAGGCCTGCAGAAGAATACCTGCACATGTTTGGAAAGCCCTACATTTTTCCTTAGAAGGATTCCAGGCCGACAGTAAACCCCCAGACAACCCATGTGCATTGATAGCGCAAAATTCCCAGGAGGGGAGGATTTTTGAGAAGGCAAAAAGTGATGGGGATGCACTACACATTGTTTCCTGCAGAAGAATGAAGTCAGGTTTGAGGGAGGTAAAGAGGCAACGGAGGCTGAGTAATTTGGTCCTGCCTCCCAGACTGCGAACGTTTAGGGATAGGATTAACATCAGGACAAATCCGTTTGGGGAGACGATGCTCTAAGTCCCCTGGAAGAGTGTCCTCTCCCTGCCTCTTTGATACGGGGTGAGAGGGGAATATAGGGTGGGGAGGCCAAGGAGAGGTCCACCTTGGCATTCCTTTTCCCCTTAGGATGTTTCCAGACAGTAACATTTGCGAATTTGATGGAGTTGAGATGCAAGGTGGAGGGGGAAGAAGGGGAAGAGGTCGTGAAGATGGAGAGAGACTTCTTCAATGAGGGGTCAGAGAACGATGGAGAGGAAGTGGGACTCAAAGGAGGAGTGACCTAATCAGTAAGGGTGATCTGGGTCGAAGAATGAGGGGAGACCTGACCAATAAGAGAACCCGTGGCTTGCAGAGGAGGAAATTCCTTCAATGAATCAAGAGCAGGTGGAGCCATGGTCCCAGGGTGATCATCATGAGCAAGGGTGGAGTCATCACTTAAAGGAAGGATGAGAGGAACAACTGACGAAGGAGAGGGGTCAGTATAGGGAGGGGGACCCACTCGAACAGGTGAAGCCAAACCCAACGAGGAGCCTCAAGGAGAAGAAACAACTGCTACCCTAGAGCATGAAAGAGTGCTAAGTAAATTTTTATGGGACAAAATCAATTTATTGACATCCTCCAAGAATGAGTCCGAAACAATATCAACAAAAGGGTTTGTAATGGAAGAGATACCTGGAGGTGTATGGAGATCTTCAAAAGATGAAACTGGAGGAGACAGATGGCCCTCCAAAGGGCTAGCTGCAAGTGAAGGCGAGCACTGATCATCGGAGGCCAAATTGGTCCCAGCATTATGCCTTTGAGGACAGGCATTCCACAAGTGACCCACAGAGTGGAAACAGCTGCATCTAAAGGGCACATGCAGATAATCAAGCTGCTGAATCAGTAATCGTTCACCACAAAGAATCTCCACTTCCGCTGGAAGGCCCCGAGAGATATCGAGTTCGACAAGGATTTTAGCTATCCTTTTGTCATAGACCTGATGGAAATCATCCTCCACAGAGACGAATCTTCCAATAGTGTTCCCAATACCTTCCAGAATGGGACGGCTCCATAGAGGGAACGGCAGCTGGGGTAATAAGACCCACAAGTGGTGCTTAGAAATTGTTTCCCACAAAGGATTGAAATTTGAGTGCCATCTTCCGAGAACCATGGAGCCTTTTCTGATTCGCCATATTCCATCCAAAACACGAGAGCAGTGCTCCCCATCAAGAAACACAAACACAATCCAACCATTTGACAAGAGGCTTATGGTTTGAACATAATCGAAGAGCGGCTTCCAATTTTCAGTAGCCCAGCTAACCCAGGAGGCTTTGATCATATTGCAGTACTCCAGTCGGCCTACCAAGGCACGCGAGCAAAGGGAGGTGACACGGTCCATGAATACATCATGAACCAAAACAAAACAATAACGACCTTCCTATGCCTTGATGCTTTTTGACTTTCGTTTCCGGTGGAACCTCCACTGCATACCACTATCTGCCATGAAAGAACCACCCAGATCAACCCAAAACTATGCTGGCAGAAGGGCTAACCCCAGTTCAAAAGGAGTTCAGAGCGTAGGAGGGGTTAAGAGAGAGAAGAGACTGCCAACTAGAGCCAGTAACCCTTGTCCCTAAAAACAAACCCCACAACGATGAGCCGTTGACAACGGCAACCACAAACCCAACAGAAAAGAAGATAAGGGAGAAACCAAGGAGGGTTTGGATAGGTCAAGTACCAATGTCAATGACAAATGATCCGACAGAAAAAGAACCCGAGGAGGGTTTGTACTGCAGTCACGGGAGAAGTTCCACACAAGGTGAGACTTTCGCAAGTCAACCAAATACCCAAAATAAATGACTAAGGAGCAGGAAGAAATTTCCCCATGCAAAGGTGGTGGAGGAATGTCAAAAACCCAGAGCAGCCGCAGTAAAAATGACGAACTTCCCACTTTTTTTATAAACCTTGGTTGGTACTAGTCCCCCAGTGAAGGGGAGGGACTCCAAGGGAGGCAGCAGTCTGGTGCTCAACCACACAAGTAGGGGAAAAACAGCCCAAAGAAAACCAAGAAGAGTGACACCCACAAGACGGAAGGGAGAGAAGAGAACGACCCACCAGGGTTGGAGAGATAACCCACAGGATGACAAAGAACAGAAAAAAGACAAGGCAACAGTGGAACAAACCACCTTTGTGTGAGAGTGAAACCCTAGCCGAGAAAAAAACTGATAGAAATAGGAACTGGTAAGAAGAGAAAGGTCTAGATGCCAGAGCGAGACCCTCAAAGGTCCTAGTGGAGGAAGTGTGGATGCCATGGTGCATCGTAGTGGCGATGGAGCGGCCATCCTCTAGCAATCCTGCTTACTCCAGCCATCTCCCATATGCTCATCAATATATATCAAAATTAAAGAAACATAGAAGACAATTAAATTAAACTATTAAGGTATGGGAGTTTATTGGATTAATGATGTCTAGTGAATGAAAGAAGAAATACTAATACTAGTATTTTGTAATTTTGTTTTTTGTTTGAAAAATAGGTTACATGATTTTTCATTTGAAATAAGGAAATTATTATTAAAAAGAAGAAACCATACACACCAAATAAGTTAGTGTTTCTAAAAATTTACAAAAATTAATACAATTTTTTTTAGTTTTAATTAAATATAGTTTTTCATATTTTTTAACACAATTTTTAAATAATAAATTATTATTTTTAATCTTATAATATAACTTTTATACTTTCATGATATAATAATTTTATTTATAACTATTATAAATCTATGTTAACTTTTAATTGATCAAAGTTCACTAATCAAATCATTTGAGGTGTAAGATTTCTCTCATGTTTTAGTGGATCTAACATGGATTTTTAGTTGTTTAATATGTAAAACATTCTTAGGCACTAAGATCCCTTATGTGTAGTTGTGCATATTTTCCAAAAACTGTTAAAGAAAGACCTAACACATTTGGAAGATACAATAGAAAATATTAAGTTAAAGGATATGCATAAAGAGTTAGATGAAAAAGTTAACCACAACCACAACCTAAATAATATAGAAGGTAAAATATATATCAAACCCAATAAAGAGGAAATGAATAAGCTAATAGCGCTAGACCATGAGCGGAATAAAAGAGATTTCAACCTCATAATTTTTTGTTTAAAAGAGCAGGAAGAAAAGGATACGTTAGCCATTGTCAAGACAAAACTTCACATTAGGTTACAAATTCAAATTGCTCGTCTCATAAAAGAAAATAGGTTGGGGAAATTGATAAAGTAAAAAGAAATTCTAAGATGGGTTAAGGTTAGCTCTACTGAACACAAATACAACATACTCAATAAGACATCAAGTTTAAAAGTGTCGAGTATATTTATAAATGAAGACCTCATTCTAGAGGATCAGATTGAATTAAGTAATGAGGTCCAAAAGGTAAAAGAAGCTAGGAAGGAGGGAAAATAGGCATTAATTTGAAACAAGAAAGCTATTATTAGAGATATAGACCAAAAATATAGTAATAAATAGAAATTTGACACACTTCGGATCTTATCATGGAACTATGGAGAATTTCCATGGACCAAAGGACATAAGCTAAGTTGGCTCCCGAGTGAAATGGATATTATATTATTGGTTGAAATCTGGGAACACTAGGAGGCTAAGATCCCTAATATAGACAAATATGTGATATGGTCGATATGGAATAATTATTCATGTCATAGAGGCACTGGGGGTACATATTGTTACATTAGGAGGAATATATCTCTGAATGTTTGTATTTATAAGAAAGACCCTTACAACCAATTTATTTGAACAACGATCACATACATAAATGATGAAAAAAGGTACATAGCCATGTATTATTTCCTCCCTATTATTCCAACTTCTATAAAAAAACCAATTTAGATAAAAATTGTCCTTATGATCATTTAGAACATCATATTTCTTATTTGAGGAAGGAAGGAAATATCCCTTTGATGGGTGACTTCAATGCTAAAAAATTCGAGTAACCAAGATATTCTTTTACGAAACTATTCCTAACGTAATCCTCTTTGGTTAGATGAAGACATTGAGCTAGATAATAGGTACAAAAGAATTTATGAAGATCTAGGTGAAATTTTATTTGGGTCTAAGTTGGTCAAAGTTTGTGGTGCTCAAGATCTAATCATTTGCAACGGTCTCTCAAAATGGAAAAAATCTAGCAAGATAACTTGTATCCATGGGGTTGGAAGTAGTGTGGTAGATTATGTTATATATGATATCCCTATACACAACAAATTAATAGATTTCAACATCTTCAACGACCATGAGCCTCACTCTAATCATATACCTTTAATGACAACTCTTAATATTGCCACGCATAGTGATCCCAAGGAGGAAAACTATCATTTTCAAAAGCACATGATCTTCGATAAAAATAAAGCTAACTTTTTTCTTCATAATCTAAACAATGGACTCATTTATTTATCTAGCAGGGATAATATAGAAAATCTCTACCATAATTTTGCTACAACTCTCTCATCATCTATTAACAAGTTCTCTATTTAATTCTAGACTAAGACGAGCAATAGTAGAACCAACACTTGGTATGATCAAGAGCGTAAAGATGCCAGAAAAGAAATTAAGCAAGATATTATAGATTCGATCAAAATGGACAAGATAAATCACTACAAAGCCTTAATTAAAAGAAAAAAAGACATTATCTAATTAAAAGGAAGCAAAATCTCCTACACCTCTCCAAGGTGGCTCCTAAGAAAGTTTGGAGGCAAATTTTAAATTTTCAAAACAAAAGAAGACAATAAAATGGTTTTAAAATATTGAAATTCATATCTTAAAACACCTTATGAATCCCCAAATACTAGAGATAACATTCAAACGCTTCTTACAACAAAAGAAGTTTTCTCATTAGAAGACATAAATTTCGGGGTTAAGCGCTTAGCAAATGGAAAATCCAAAGACATTGAAGGCTACCAAGTGGAAATTTTAAAAATTTAAGGGCTTTTCCTCATCGCGCACATCCACAAACTCTTTAATCTAGCATTCAAGAAAGGGTTTCCTACACCTTGGACTCAAATCCTTATTATTCCTATTTTCAAAAGTGGTGATAAAAATGATTAGCCCCCTCTTAGCCAAGTTATATGGTATTATATTAGAAAAGAAGATCAATTGATGGATAGAAATGGAAGGTAAGAGGGCTAAAGGCCAAGAATCTTTTAGAAGGAATCATTCAACCACTAAACATCTCCTTACACTTAGGATCATTGCAGAAGAATTTCCTAATAATAATTATGACCTATTTCATTGCTTTTTGGATTTTAGAAAAGCTTTTGATATAGTTCCTATAAATAACCCATGGATTAGGCTAGAGGATCTTAAGGTTCCTTTTGAGTTGAGAGTTGTCGCGATAAGGTTAAACAAAAAGTTCATTGCCAAGTTTAAGAATAATGAGGGGTGGAAAAGAGATATAAATTGTAATATTTGTGTTAAACAAGGTTTCCCCCTCTCCCCTAACCTTTTTCACATTTAAATTGATAAGCTAGAAAAGTCTTTAGAAGAAGCAGGTTGCATTGGTACAATCTTAGCTAGGATAGTTATCATCCTCCTACTTTATGCTGATGATATTGTTCTTATGGCAAGGTGTCCTTCTAATCTCGATAAGAAATTAAGAATTATTAAAGATTTTTTCTCTAACATGGGTATGATTGTTAACATCGAAAAGAAAAAAATCATGATTATAAATATAAGAAATACACCTATGCAAATTTTATGTATGGTAATAGAAATCTAGAGGAAGTGAGTTCTTATAAGTATCTAGTAATTGATATTCATAACAAACTCAATTGGAACTATAGCATTGAGAAAAGGATTAATTGATGGTGGAAAGATTATTTTGGTCTTGAAAATAAATGTAAATCAACGAATGTGGTCATGTAGAACAAAAAGAATTTGATATTTGAACTCTTTCCATCCCTATTATATTGTATGGTTGTGAAGTATGGGGGTGCAACATTTCTAAAGAATCTTAGAGGAATATTGAGAAAATCCAGAAGCGCTTTATAAATTATAACCTAAAAATTAAAAACAATAAGCCTTATCCTATTCTCCTCATAGAAGTGGGTATTTCCCCCATTGAGAGCATTTCTATGACTAGGTATGCAATGTACAAGGGTAAGATGAATAACATGTGAAACAAGGCACTTCCTAAAATTGATTTAAACTCCAGACAAAACCAACTACGCCTTAAGCGATGTTGGTGTAAAGATACCATGGATTAGTTAAACCATTGGGGCATTATTGACAATGAAATTTTCCAAAACATTGACTATGTCAAAAAAATTATTACTTCTAAGTTTAAAGAGAAATTCTGGTATGAGAAAAATTTAGCGGTTAATAAAAAATTAAGATACTGTAAGTGTTGATGAAATTGTCATTGATGCCAATGTCATGGTCTTGTAGTAGCTCCACGGGATGTCATTGATGCCACTAACTCCCACTTGCAGTTCCTTTCAAAGTGGGTTTGAGCCTTGGACCCCTTACAGAGTGGGTTTGTTCCTTGAAGCACCTTGTACCCAGATGACAAGGTCCTTGTAACCATAAGGATGGATCTTGATGCCACCACCTTGCTAAAGATGTTGAAGACTCTGCCAATGGAGTTGAAGGCCCTAGAGATGGTCCTGAAGCCTTGATGGACATTGGAGAAATCCTAGATTGGTTGGAGATGCATTAATGACCCATTTGGTGGTGATTCATGCTATGATGATGTCATGGTACCCCAGAAAAAGACCTATCATCCCCAAAGGTGATATCTTGACCCCTTGAGGTCCTCTTTCCGATTAGATGGCTTGAGAGGTTATATATTTGTGATCATGGAGGTGGAACCCATGAACAACATGCCTTTGGTATGTTGAAGAAACATGGAAGCTATAACTTGGTCCTTAAGCCCACAAATTGGTTGAAGAAGTCTTAGCTGACATAATGAAGCTCTTGGTATATTATGGAGCTCTTGAAGTGTGCATGGGACTCTTGCACTCATTCCCACAAGCTTAATGAAGACCTTGATGCATTATTGAAACCCTTGGTTGGTGTTGTAGCTCTTTATGCCATAAAAGTACGTTTAGAAGCCATTAAGAAGAATTCAAGTCATTTCATGACGACCTGCACAAATTGAAGAAAATATGAGTTAAGGACATTGTCAATGCAAGCAATACCCTCATAAGATTATATCCCTTACAATGTCATTTCCAATGGTAGGTGGAAAGTCATGTGGTTCCTCATGGTTGATGAGATATCAATTTTTGAAGATGACAAGGAAAATTTACACCATCTTATAGGGGTAGCCGACCAAACAAAAGATTTTTTTAAAATTAAAATTAAAATAAATTGATGTGTCTGCCAAATTAAAATTCATAAAAAATGTATATAAATAGGCCAATGCCATCACTCATTTGAAAGGTGAAAATTCAGAAGTAACTGTAAAATTTTTGGATGTCTGTTGACTGAGGTGTCTGTCGGTTGTGGAGCAGCAAAGGTAAAACAACAAACTTGAATTTTTGCAGCAGCAATTTTTTTGGGGGGGGTATTTATATTTGGAAAAACAACAAAGGTGTAAAAGAAGAAGAATCTATTGGATCTTTAACTATGGTGGACTGAGGTCAATGTTTAAATTCAAAGGTAATTTTAAGAAGTAGTATGTGTTTTCTATGGAGCAACAGCCAAGGTTCATTGACAGTGCCATCTTGGAAATGTCTAGGATATTCCTCTAACTCTCCAAATTTACAGAGAATTTCTTTATTTTTGGAGCAAAAGAGATATGAATCTTTTTTTTAGATATGGTTGTTTGAAGATGAGTATAAACATTTCGAACTCTCTCTTTTTCATTTACAGCAGTTTTGGAGGCATTCTTCACTTTCATGGGGTCCTTTTCACATGCATTTAAAGAAGCCCTACATAGCCCTGAATTACATAGTTTACTAGCATTTGAACAAACCCAAAATTTGTGAAAGTATATTGAACCAGTCACAATTCTCTCCACAGACAAACTCTTCACGTAGTCCAATGCTAGATTTTTTAACATTAAGCTAGCATTTCATTAGGATATTTAACTGAGAGAACAACAAGTATAGCAATCAAACACAAGAGACAATGAACATAGTGTTTTTCCTCGGGGAAACCATAAATGGAGAAAATCCTACAACTTCCTCAAAGATAGAATCAACACCAAAAGTGAAACCCAAAAAATAGTAAGATGATCTCCCGACAGTAGTAACCTCTTTCTTCCTTGCCCCAATGTCTTTCTCTTCCTTAACTATGCGCTACAACTGAGTGTGAGTGAGTGTGTGATAAATAGAGAGGCTATCTCTCTATTTATACTAATTCTCGACTTGACTAAACCCAACTAGGTCCAACTTCAATAGGTCAATCTAATAACCCTAGTGCCCTGAAACTGCAAGGAATTTAACCCTTAGACAATAGGAGGGTTACCCACCTTGACTTGACATGACTTGTTTACATTATAGAAACTCCCGATAGGAACCTCAGGGCATGAAATGACTCAAGTACATTACAAATACATGTTGTAATAAACATCATGTTACAATTCATAATAAATACAAGTGAATACATTCCGAAGTTACAATTACATCAACACTCCCTCTTAACTAGAAAGGCATTCTCTCGACACAATTTATCAGCACAAGTATTCTTCTCTGTATCATCTTGATCATCATCGAGTCTCCGTCATATTCACCTTCAAGTCATCTCTATATTCAAGTCACCTTCATCTTCAAGTCATATTCACCTAGATCTAGATCATCACTCAATCTAGATCATCATCACTAGATCTGGATCATCCCTCGATCTGGATCATCTCCGGAGCATCATCTCTAGATCTGGATCATCCCTCGATCTAGATCATCTTTGCTAGATATTCAAGGGTGCTATCTCATGATTCTTCTCATCATAGAAAGTTCTACAGATCCAGCCCTTTTTCATGCTGGTTGTAGGCCTAACCTCCATGTAGGTCTTCTTCAGCACTTATATCTGACCCTAATTCAGAATGGCCCGCTCAGCACTTATATCTGATCATGGAGGAACCAATCCTATAATTGTATCAGAAATTCATGCCCAACACTCACATATGACCATGTGGGAACACCTCCCACAACCCTGTTAGAAAGGCCCAGCACTCACATCCATCAACCAATGTCGGAAAGGCTTCAGCACTTACATTGGGCCATGTGAGGAACCAATCAATCCTATAATCATATAAAAAAGGCATGCCCAAAACTCACATCTAACCATGTGGGAACACCTCCCAAAACCATGTTAGCAATGCCCAACACTCACATCCGTCAACCAATGTCGGAAAGGCTTCAGCACTTACACTTGGCCATGCGAGGAACCAATCCTCCATGCTGAAAGGCTCTGCACTTACATCTGACAACCAATGTCAGAAAGGTGCAGCACTTATATTCGACCATGCAAGGAACCAATCCTTCATGCCAAAAGGGCTCTGCACTTACATCTAACAACCAATGTCAGAAGGGCATGCACTCACATTTGATCTTATAGAAACCAATCCTATAGTCATATCAGAATGGCCCCCAGTCCCAGACTAAGCTACTTGGTAACTGACTAGGCACCTCCATTCCAAGAATGGAATTCAATGCTTACTTATGATCATGTAGGAACCAAACCTACATTCACATCACAATGACTTAGCACTCACATATGACATGGAAAGAACAAATCCCCTCACCATGATAGAATGGCTCAGCCCTTACATCTGACCATGGAAGGAACAAGTCCTCTCACCATGTCAGAATGGCTCTGGGTCTCATCATTTCCCTTTGGAGGAAACCTTGATATGGAGAACACCAAGATTCTCCCTGAATTATTCAAACTTCACCCTAGCCAATGGCTTTGTTAACACATCAGCTATCTATTCCTCTGTCACGACATACTAGAGCTTCACTGCTCCCCTCTGCACCATATCCATGATATAGTGATGCTTGATCTTGATATGCTTCAACTTGTCATAGAACACTGGATTCTATAAGAACTTCATGCAACTCTATTTGTCACAATATATACAAGTAGCATCCATATAGAGATCAAATAAACTAGACAGTCGCTTCCATAACCATACTTCCTCACAACTAGCTAAACAAGCTATGACATACTTTGCTTCAGCTATACTCAATGCCACATAGGATTGATTCCTGCTAAACCAAGAGATCACACCTGATCCCATACTGAAGCAACACCCTACAGTGCTATTCCTATCTATGGCACTTCCTGCCCAATCTAAATCAACATAACCCTCTAGGTTAATCTTCTGATTCGCCTCATACTTGAGCCCATAATGAATTGTACCCATCAGGTACCTTAGAATATGTTTTGCAGGAATCCAGTGAACATGTCTCGGATCTCTCAAGAACTGGCTCAAGGTGTTCACACCAAAGCAAATGTCTAGTCTCGTGTTCATCAGATACATCAAGGACCCAATCATTTGACGATACATCGTAGCATCAACAAATTATGATGAAGCATTACTCAACAGCTTCATGTTCGATGCCATAGGTGTGGTCATGGCCTTTCATTCCATGATCCTAAACCTCTTCAGGATATTTACTGCATGCTTCCCTTGTTTGAGGGAGATTCCATCTGCATTCTGCCACACCTCCATACCTACAAAATAATGCATCATACCCAAGTCCTTCATTTTGAACTTAGCAGCAATTTTTCTCTTTGTATCAGCAATCAACCCATCCATACTTGTTACAAACAGATCATCTACATATAGTAGGAGCATCACTGGGTTGCCATCTTCAACCTTGTAGTAAAGGTTGGAATCTACTTTACTCTTGGTAAATCCCAAACTGGATAGAAAGCTATCAATTCTTCTGTACCATGTCATGGGTGCCTGTTTCAAACCGTACAGGTCTTTCTTCAATATGCAAACATGAGAATCCTTGTCATCTGTCTCAAAAACAAGTGGTTGTTATACATACACTTCCTCTTCTACTACATCATTCAAGAAATCAATCTTGACATCCATTTGGTGTATCTTCCATTTCATCACTATAGCCAGAGCAAGCACTGATCTGGTGGAAGTGTATCTGGCTACAAGTGCAAAGTTTTCTTCATAGTCTATTCCTTCTTTCTGTGAGAAACCACATAGCCATGAATCTTGCCTTATATTTCTCTATGCTACCATCTGCAGCATGCTTGATCTTGGAGATCCATTTGGAAGTTAAAACCGACTTCCCTTTTGGTCTTGGGACAACATCCCAAACATCATTCTTCATTATTGATTGATACTCTTTGATCATAGCATCCTTCCATTGTTTCTGTTCTGTCGCTTCTTCATAATTGGAAGGTTCTTAATTAATAAAGTCACATAGTAAATCTACATATCCGGAGTAGGATTTGGTTCTCTTTCTTTCTCCGTGATTTTCTCCTGGAGTCCCATATCTTTCCACACCTTGGATAATTTCTCATACCCAAGTAGGTTTCCTCTTCCGAGGATTCTTCTCCTAAAGTGGATCTATAGGTCTTTGTGGTTCTTCAAATTCTCGACCTTCTTGTATAATTTCTTCATTCATGGTTGTATCATGAATTCTGTGTGATTCTACTTTGTCAGGTTCTTCAGCAGGTCTCTTTCTAGATTTGTTGTAAGTTGAGTCTTCATCAAATGTCACATCCTTGCTGATGTCGATCTTCTTGAATTTTGGGAAGTATATTCTGTAAGCCTCCAAGCTTTCAGAGTATCCCACAAACATACCCTTCTTTCCTGAAGGATCTAGTTTTGTTCTCTTCTCTTTTGGAATGTGTATGTACACTGGACATCCGAATATTCTGAGATGGATGAATTCTAGTTTCTTGTTGGAAAAGACTTCTTCAGGTTTCTTTTTCTCGAGTACTCTATGTGGAGTAAGATTCTATAAATACACCACTATTCTAGCAGCTTTTGCCCATCAATGCATGGAAAGATCTTGATCATGAAGCATTTCTCTTGTAGCTTCCATGATAGTTCTATTTTTCCTTTCTGCAACCCCATTCTGTTGTGGATTATATGGAGTAGATAACTCCCTCTTAATCCCTAATTCTTTGCATAAGTCTTTGAATTCATTTGATGTGAATTCTCCACCATTATATGATCGAAAGGTCTTGATCTTCTTTTCTGTGTGGTTCTTGATCAAGGCTTTGAATTCCTTGAACTTGATGAAAACTTCATCTTTGTTTTTCTTGAAGTAAATCCATGTATTCCTAGAAAATTCATACATACCTGTTTAGTGAACTTGATGACATTGGTCTGCATACATCAGATTGGATGATTTCCAAGATTCCTTTTGCTTTACTCTCGCTACTTGGAAATGTCTTCTTTGTATTCTTTCCTTTCGCACATCCTTTGCAGATACCTTCATGTTTTGCTCGAATTTCTGGAAGACCTTCAACAACTTTGCTTGCAAGTGGTAGTGCTCTGCAATGCACATGTGCAAGCCTTCTGTGCCAAAGTTCATTTAGCTCTACTATGTCATGGACCAAAGCTTGTTTTGGATGGCCCTTCAATTTGTATAATCCTCCTTCTTGTTCTCCAATTAATATTGCATCGTCAATAGTGTTTCATCTTGACCACATGAGGACTTGGCCATCTATAAATGAAACCCTCATTCCTTTTGCATCCAGTGTCGATATGGATAGAAGATTCTTCTTTAGTCCTAGTACAAACAAGACATCCTTCACTTTCATAGACTTTTCTGAGTCTAGTTTGTAGGAGGATTCACCACTACCTTTTATGGGATATTGGTAGTCTTCCCCAAGTTTCACCTTATGGGGTGAATTATGTTCAGATAGTTTCTCACAAGATTCCTTGAAACCTATCATGTGTTTGGAATCCCCACTGTCAATAACCCAATATTTGCTTCCATGAGTGAAAGTTCCCGTGAGAGTGGAGATCAGAACATATTCATCTTCACTTGAAGAGACTTCACTTTCTTATTTTACTCTCTTCCTGGGAGGATCATCATCCTCGGCAGTGTCAGCATGATGTCTTATTTTGGAGTTCTTCTTCTTCTTGGATCCATTCTTATTCATGGGACAATTTCTAGAAAAGTGTCCTATTTCAAAGCATGTATAACATCTAAGTTTGGATGGATCCCTTCTTACAGGATTGTTTTTCTGATGAGAATGCTTACCTTGGTGATAATGGTTTTCCCTTCTTCCTTTCCTGGAGTGTACTGTGAGAGCTTGATATTCACTTCCCATCTTCTCTTCTCAAGCTGCTATCTGAGCTTCTTCTTGTGAACATTCTTCCCATAGTCTACTGAACTTGACTAAATTCTTCCTAGTACATATTCCTTGGATGAAAGAATCCCATGACCTAGGGAGGCCATTCAATATTGTCATCACAATTTATGCATTCACCACTTCTTCATATACTACTTCCATCTATTCTTTTATCTGGGAGACCCTTATGAAGTATGACCGGATGGTCTCCTCATTCTAGATCTTGACATTCTTCAACTAGTTCCTTAGAGTCATCTTCCGATTGATGTTCTTCCCTTCAAACAATTTGGTTAGGGCATCAAACATGGATTTAGGTAGGTGTATTGAGGGAGGACACCTGTGGTATGAGGTGATCCTCAATAGAATAATTAATGATCCTCTTTGCCATAACCAACTTCTTCTTATGTAAGGCCTTGGCCTCATCTCCCTCTGGAGCTAGAACCTCCTCACTGATATAGGAGTCCAACTCATTTTCTTTCAGGACCGGGGAGATCCCATACTTCCAGGCTTGGAAGTTATCAACTCCCTCAAGATTTTCATGAAGCTTGGTATGATGAGACATATTACCTAAGAACCTCAAATGGAAATACAAAAGATCTAGATCTTACCAGGTCAAGATGTCGGATCTGGATTTCAAGCTGAAATTCTGCAGTGCTAGTTCAGGAGCAGATTAAGGTTTTGGTTTTCTAGAGTTTTGTCCAACCAAATACTTTGAATTTGATCCATAACTTGGATTTTGGGGAGGAGATCAATCCAGGCATGGGCTCACTAAAAAATTCCACTTTTGTGAAAATCCCTAATTTACGACAGTCATTAGAGGAAATTTCAACTCAAAATGGGCCTCCTAAAAAAAATTAATAAAATAATAGTTAAAATAATAAAATAATAGTTAAAGTAATAAAATAATATTTATTAATTTTGGAGGAAGAAAAGAAAAAAACTACTTTTTTGTTTGTATTTTCAACATATCTCCCCATGTTTTTACTCAAATTCTGACAATGAGAGCTTGTTGAATGCGGAATTAAATTTTGCATCCAACGAGTACCCACTCGGCATAATTTTGACGGAGCCCGCTACATCATCATCATGTTTTTTCAGGTATTTCTTGTTTTTGGGGTAGTGGGGTTCGTCAAAAGTATGCCTAGTGGGTACTCGTTGGATGCAGAATTTAATTCTGCATCCAACAAGCTCTCGTGATCGTAATTTGAGTAAAAACACAAGGAGATATGTCGAAAATACAAACAAAAATGGTAGTTTTTTTATGATACCTATCCCCAAATTTATATTAAAAAAGTGTTTAAGACCTATACAGTATTTCAAATTTAAAGCAATTCCGTTGCCTATCACATGATGACATGGAATTTGAGTTAAAGTTAAAAGACCCATTTTGAGTTCAAATTTCCTCTAATGAAGGTCACGTGCAAAACTAAAAACCCTCAGAATTGGATTCTGCTTCGACAAAAAAAGATGCGCCCTAGGGAGGAGAGTTATTCCACCCTTATTTTGCTGAAAATCTGTGGAGAGAGATCCACAAAGTAGGAAGCTCTGGTTCCCGCAGCTACACAGTGTCTTCTTCTCAGGTTAGCTCGAGGCATGACATGACTCAAGTACATTACAAATACATCCCAGAATAAACATCAGGTTACAATACATAAGAAATACAAGTGAATACATTCTGAAGTTACAATTACATCAACATCCAAGATTTTTGAGGAGTGACTAATGGTTGTTGTTTGCATGAAACAGTCTGAATTCATGAGAAGAATAGACACGAACTTGAACTTTCCACAGTAGATACATTCTATATTCAGATCTTCTTTTTCAGAACTAGTTTGACAAGCTTGTCACAGTCACAGAGTTGAGGATGTGCATTGACACTTGATCTAGCTTCTTTGCATTTTCTGTGTTAATTTCTAGTTGAAGGGTTAATACATCATTCAAGGTTGAATTGATGTGTATATGAATCGATTTTTTGTGTGTTATAACAACATTGGCTTAATGTTAAATTAAGTTGAGTAATATTGCAAATGAAATGAAGTTTTGAATTATGGGTTAAGTCTTGGCAGTAAAACCTAGTAATAGATAATCCTTGGTGAGAAATCGCCATGAATGAGAACAAAACCTTTGTTAATTGAGATCGTTGTTGAAAGGTAAGTGGGTATGAGTTCTATTTTATCATTTGACTTAAAGTTGAATTTTGGGCAGTGATATGAGGAGGCATTGCATAGATTCCTTTGTGAAACAAATCTATTTCCAGATCAAATTGTAATGTGTGAAGGGAAAAGAAACAACGTGGATCTATGATGGAGATAGCCTTAACAAATTATGAAGAAAACCAAATGTGAAGTTGAAAGATAGATTCCTGCAGCACTATGGTGTTCAGGTAATCACTATTTGATTTTGGTAGTGTTTATGTAGGTCTGGCAGAAAAATATCCCAATTCAACTAGAAGGTAATTAAAGATGATCACCAAGTCTCATATGTATTTGTAGATCGACAGAGTTGGTTTTGGCTTGAATTCTTTACCAACCACTGCAAACTGTCCACTTGTACAGCAGCAGACATATATAGGATTGATAGATGAAACCTTTGTATGACTGAGTGGACAATGGTGTGTGATGATTATGATACAAAAAAGTATACAGAGCAAACTATGACAAGATTCCATTATATTTATAAGTGGCAAGATGTTAGACACCTTAAATAGAAGACATGATTGTGAGATGAAAAGTTTATGGCAGCAACAATGTTGATACAGAGTAGAGATTAATGATTAGCGATAGGACTTGTACGATGAATTGACAGTGACCAACAGTATTGATGAGCCAAAATGTGACCATCAGTAGTGATAAGAAGTAGTGAGCACACTTGACAATGATATGTGTGTGATGAGTATATTGAGACAGTGAGATGTAATTGTAAAAGAAAGCTTGTCTTGCTTTTGAGGTTATGATACCTCAAATCCTTGTTAGCAGGGTCTAAGAAATCTAGGCAGGGCCCTGGATGAAGAGTAGGTTCTCTTTGTATCAATAGGTGTTGATTTTACCTCATGTTTGTAGCCGTTCCAAAAAAAATACAAAAAAATTACAAAATCATATGATGTTGTGTCTCTTGTGCTATGGTTTTTGTTATGACTCCATGATTCAGATGATTATGATTTATAAATGATGAAGTGGTAGCTATTTATGAAATGATTATGTAAATGGTAGAATAATGCATTGATGAATTAGTTGTTGATTGTTAAAATTGAAAAATTAATAAAGACTGTAGACACAGATTCACCCCCCCTCTTTGTGTGCGTGGTGTGTCTAACAAGAAGGAGGTCATTAAACCTAAATTGGAGGATCAAAAGTATATCTCAGTAGTATCTATCTCATGGAATAAAATTAATATAGGCAATATTAGAATGAACTCTCATGACCTCCATAGTGAAATAGGGCGTTGGTTTACTCGTAAAACTCCATGGAAGGAAAGGGTTTTCCATCTGTGTGAGTCTATGAACGTTGAGGATGAAAATCACTTTATGTTAGAGTGCCTTGCTTACACCCACATTATATCTGAGTTTCATAGTAGTTTCTATAGTACAAAACTTTATAGCCTCCTAACTTTCCAAAACTATAGTGATATTGGAAAGCTTCTTGGCAATATTTTTGAGCATATGAACAAGATTTTAAAGTAAACCACATATTTTCCTTCTTAAGGTACAATAGAAAAAAGTTGGTCTTAGTGGAACATCATCATCATCATCATCATCATGTAAATCATGGTTTAATAATGGCTCAACTTCCACTTCCATCATAGAGCAATAATCAAGTTTCATTCATTTCTTAGTTTTAATGAATTGGAATATATATATGCATATATATAATCAAAATTTGACAAAAAATCATCTCACCTATCCACTTTGTATTCCATATGCAGGAAGCGTATGGACATCCACAACGCGGATTCTCACAACAAACAGTTTGCATGAGAGATCAGAAGCAAAGCTGGAACAACGTTCCCATGCTTGGTGAAAGATGAGGCGGTATGTTGTTATGAAGCTTTTCCAATTCTCTTTGTTTACATCATTTGGGAGGCCCGCAATAGATCAATATTTTAGAATAGGTGGGTACCCCCTCATGTAATAAGTGCTCTATTAATGGAAAGATTGAGGAAGATAACCTCAAGCCAGCCCAAAGAAAGAAAAGAGTTCTCATAGCACCAGTCATAAACACATATTTACCATGGGCTTTCTTTGATGGAGTGAGTCAAGGAGAGCCTCAACTTGGAGGAGCTGGAGTAGTCATAAATTTATCAACATAAGTAAAACTATATATCAAATGTTCCATTGGTCAAGCAACCAACAACAAAGCCGAGCTAGCAGCTCTATGGGCAATTTTTAAATGGGAAAAATATAGGCAAATAAAGAGTATGCATATTTATGGTGATTCAAAAATAGAAATAGATTGTGAAAACGGAAAACTTTGTATCAGAGCACCACATCTACAACATATGCTAGCAGAAATTCAAAAATTGAAAGAACATTTTGAAAGGATAGTTTTCTCTCACATTTACAAAGAATTGTATATAGAAGCAGACATTGTTTCCAAACAAGATTTACTAATTTAGCTGGGGGCGATAGAGATAGAGAAGATCTCAAATGGGCATTATTCTATTTCCTATGAAACAATCTAATTCTTTTAGGTCTTTTGATGTATAGACATGAAAAAAATAATGAGGATTTTTGGGGATGAAAGGTTTTTTCAAGTACACAAGAAAAGTAAGTTTTCTTATGTATGTGAGAATCCTGAGTGGTTGTACATTATGGAAGCTCATTCCAACAGTTCAGGTTTATTCTGAATAAAATATTTTTTTCTCTGGAAAATAAATATATATATAATCAATTGGAATATATATATTAGTTTTAATTAATTATAATAAATATATTTTTAGTTTTGAAGTTTAAGTTGAGATAAACATTGTAAAATGTTTATTAACTTAATATTTTATTATTTTATTAAATTGTTATATATGTTTAGGTTTTAAATTATGTGATACATTGTAAATTTTATTTAATTTATATTTTATTAAATTGTCACCTATGAACTTAAGTTTGATAATAGGAAGGCTATAAAAAACCTTTTAAACACTATAATTCCTAATCTTTTTACAATTTATTTCCTAAAAATCGAAACCACCATTACACCAAATCACATTGCTTAACTTTAATAATAAAATATTGACCAAATTGTTTGAAGTGGTTAATTACTCCACCGCCCAGATCGATTGCCTGCTGAAAACCAAAGAGGTAAACACTGCTCAGAAATATAATTGCCAGAATTGTGAAGAGCCACAAACCACAACACCACCACACCGTCTTATGCAAAAAGACAGACATCAGATTATTTAAAATTATGAAAATTAATTTTGATACTACAGAACTGTGCCGGGAGGCACAACTAATCTTGTGAGGAGGAAACACAGATTTCCATTTTGTCATAATGCAAATTTGTGAACAGAATTCTGTTTTTTGTAAATGCGAAGGGTCAATTAGCAGTTAATGGATGACTTAGCTAGAAGTAGTATAAATACTTTCATTGTAATTGTGATTAAACACACAACACACAGAGGGAAATAAAGAAATAGATACAGAGTTGAAACTCTAAATTTTACTGTGTAATTTTTGTGTTTTATGTTGTTTTGAGTTAGTAATCTTAGATTTATTTTTGAAGATTGATGAGAAATCATAGTTTATTTATGTTAAAGTAGTTTATTTTTTCAATAGAATACTTTTGTTAAGCTTATGAACGGAGGGGTTATCAAAAATTTGTCAAAAAGTCAGCTGCAACTCAGCTATTACTATTTTGTAAATGACTGGCAGCTGTAACAACCAACTGTAAGAGTCATGTAGATTGTTGTTAGTTGTAACACCGAACCGCAACATCCCTATAGGAGTTGATTTGAGTTTTGTGAATACTCTGAGCTGCAACAGCCAACTGTTACACTGTTGTAAGTGTTAATTTGAGTTGTAAGTGAAGTTTAAAATGTTGTTGAATCAGATAGCGACACTCCCCTGCCTTCCCCACAGTGGTATCAGAGCGAGGTTGAGTTTTATTGATGATTTTTTTTTAAATTTTATTTGAGATGGATACAAACAGCAATGTAGTACGACCACAAATTCCTATGTTGACTGAAAGAAATTATGATACATGGTTTATTAAGATGAGAACTATCTTGCATGTTCAGGATCTTTGGGAGTTTGTTGTGATTGAGTATCTAGAACCAACTGATCAAGATGCTGAATTGGATCTGTCTAATGGCGAGCGTGTTCTATTAAAGTAAAATAGGAAGAAAGATAATAAAGCTCTTGGTCTTATTCAGAAAGGCTTGAGTCAATCTATTTTTCCAAAGATAGCAAGCGTTGAGTATTCAAAGAAAGCTTGGGACACTCTTGAAACTTGTTATCAAGGTGAATAATGTTAAGTTGTAGAACTTGAGAAAGAGCTTTGAGAATTTGAATATGAAGGACAGTGAGAGTGTTAATAGTTTTATGACACAAGTTATGAATGTTTTAAACCATCTATGGGAGTATGGTGAAGACCTCTCAGAACAACGTGTGCTTGAAAAATTGTTGAGATGTTTGCCAAAGAAGTTTGAAGCAATTGTATTCCAATTGAAGATTTTAAAAATATTAGTCAAATGCATATTGATGAGCTGGCTGGTTATTTGATTTCTAGTGACTCAAGAATGAACAAGTATGTGTTGGAGACATTTACCATCATACACACTCTTTAGTCAAATTGGCCTAGTTAAACCACTATCCTAAGTTTAATTGACATCAAGGAGCATTAATTACCATCATCCCAGTCACTGCCACGCCTACCTACAGTCAAGGAGGCTAACTTAGCCTTTCCTACAGTCAAGGAAGCTAACTGGAGCACTCCAAGGGTGATGTGGTTGACATTCATGCACCTAATTGCTAACTGGGGGTTACTTTCAGTTCAACCAATCAGTTACAGTCAGTTAAGGCACCTCCATGCATTAAATA
>LPNX010029623.1:0-50836 GCA_001517045.1 Pseudotsuga menziesii
TCATTCTATATACCTAGACATCCAAATATTTTTCATGTTATCATCATCAAGCAAACTCTAACGCACCAAGTCATATTCACTTTCTTCATTAAAGACGTGCTCATTCTATATACCTAACCATCAAAATATTTTATAATCTTCTTGTTTGTTATCATCACCAAGCCAAGTATAATCCACCAATTCATGTTCATTCTATATACCTAGACATCCAAATATTTTTAATGTTATCATTTCCAACACAGGTCTAGCACGCCAAATATTTTTAATGTTACCATCACCAAGACAACCCAAGTCTAACACACTAGAAATTTTCAGTATTACCATCATTAATCCAAGTCAAAAGGTGTTTATTCATTCTATAAACCTAGCCATCTAATACAAAAGATGTTCATCCTATATACCTAGCCACCCAAGTTTAAGTAAAAGAAAAATATCACATCCAACCAATCTTTTAAATGTTATCATCACCCGTCCAAGTGTAATGCACAAAGTCCCCAAGTGTAACACATCCAAAACACATCTATTCACAATGAAATTCAAGCTTTACATATCGCCTAGTTTATTTAGCATTACAAATCACGTACTTGGCATTGCATCTAGATAGTTTTTTAGTAATTAAATCCATCTATATAAATCTCTTTCTATGTAAAAGCAATACTTCAACAATTCCACATTTATGTGGCTATAGAAATAGTCAGAATATTCTTTTGTATTTTCTCTCTGCCTCTCACACACGATTTCGATTTATAAAATATCTCACTGACAACTATCTATCAAAAACTTCACCACATTCAACACAAAATATTTGATCCATATGACTGTCGAGCTAAGCTTAGGCACTGAGGAAGCCACTGACCCACCTTAGGAAAGTGTGTAAATTTGTTGTACGGAGTGCCTGTTGTTATTATCAAATGAAAGGATATTGTTAACGCAGATAATTCCAGCCAAGTCACTTATGTCATGCTTAAACATAACTTATAATTAGTTGATTCCTAATTTCCCACAAGGAACCCAAATTTATCAAAATCAAGAATTGTACCTAGATGAGGAGTGTGATCAAAAGATAATTCATCATGATGTAAAAGCACCCAACATCTTACTGGATGAATATTATGAAGTTGTTGTGGGTGACTTTGGATTAACGAAACTTATGGATCACAAGGATTCAAATGTGACTACAAATGTTAGGGGTATTGTTGGTAACATTGTCCTTGAGTACCTCTCAATGGGCTAGTCCTCCGAGAAGACTAATGTATTTGGTTTTGGAATATTATGGCTAGAACTTGTAACTGGGAAAAAGGATTTGGATTTTGGTCGAGAAAAAACTGAGTTATGAATGATATGATGAATACCAAGTAAAATAACTTATAATGAAGAATATACTCTTGAATTGTGAATTGTGTGGTTGTCTTTTGTTAATTCTGTTTCAGGTTAAAAAATTACATCTGGAAAATAGGCTTGACATCATGATAGAAAAGGATATTAAACCCAATTATGACAGATTTGAAATTGAGGAGATGGTGCAGGTAGCACTATTATGCACTCAGTTTAACCTTGGTCATATCCCAAAGACGTATGAGGTGGTTAGGATGTTGGAAGGTGATGGATTGGCAGAAAGGTGGGAAGCTTCACAAAAATTTGAAACTCCTAAATACAAGGGGATGGAAATTATATCCAAGAGGTATTTTGACTTTATAGATGAATATTTGTCATTGGTTTTGAAAGCAATGGAACTTTCAGGTCCGAGGTGACTTGTGTGAAAATTTGATATCTCATGTTTGGAATTGCGCTCTATGGCATGCTGGAGGCTTATCTACCATGGTACATCTTGCATTAACCCCCAGGCAAGGTTGGTTGTTGTAGCTTTCTTGTAGTTTCACTGCGAGTCACACTATGATGGAAATGGGCAATACTGTTTTGGGTGTTTTATTGTAAAATTAATGTAGTATACTGTTACAGCTGATTTTATCACACATGGTTGATCACACTTTTATGGACTTCCCTATCCCTTTGCAGACTCTTTGGACCCCATGAACTATTTTTGTACCTTTGATGTTTCCAATATCATCCCTAAAAACACCCATTATTTGCTGTACACGACTTTTAATCCCTTTCTCGCGTATATATGTGGATACTACCCTTAAACCCATGTAGATCGGGATGTGTGCAAAAAGCCAAATATTTTTGGAGTTTTCCTTGATGTGGATCTGGGTCACTTGTCTCTTGGCCTTCCATATGCCTCGATATCACTCAGATTTGACATTCTATTACCCCATTGAAGCACTATATAAGGAGCCCTTTGGATACATTGAAGAGGAGGAATTGAAGAGCAAGAAAACTATAGTCCATTGTTGTTGTAGGTTGCTTGTACTTGAGTTTGCATCCCTTTGTCCCTTGGAGCACTTTGTGTTCTTTCCAAGCTTGCCTTTGTTTGTGAGCTTGCTATTGAGAGATGGATGATTGAGGTGGTGGAGGCCCAGGTGGAGGACTTAGTTTCTCCGGTTCGCATACATGCCGGCCGAGGTTGTCATTTATGTAATCTTTGATTTTATTAATAGAAATATCTTTTCCTATCCAATGATGTGCATTTAAATGAATATTGAATCCATGGATGCATTTAATTTCTTATGCATTATTGATTATATATTCTAGAGTAGGCCTATCACTATATTATATAGCATTATTTCCTTGTTTACTGTTGTTGAGAGTAAATTCCTAACGCAAGCGGGATTGGAAAAAGCTCAGCTGGGATATACTTCAACCATTCAAAATAAGGTATGTTTTGAGATCCTTTAGTGTTAGACATTGTATTTCTCTTGCATATTGGGAAGGGATTGATTTCTGCGGTTTCTCTGTCTGTTGTGGTACACCCCAAGCCATAGGAAGTTTTCTCCGTAACATAATTGGTGACTTTGCTGGGGACATTCCTTGTTTTTCTTTGGGGTTTGGGGGAACAATGTGCTTGATATTATTGGCTTGCTCTCTGTTTATCCCCATTTCTATGTCACATTTTATAGTATGTTCATCCATTGACACTCCCCTTTATTGGTTTAACCCTTGGCCTGGTTTTTACCATTGCCTTCTCTGTATACGCAGGTTTTTGGCCAAAAGTTCCATACATACGTGGATTTTTGGCCAAAATTCACGTATACATGCATTTTTTTGGCCAAAATCCACGTATACATGCAGCTTTTTGGCCAAAAGTTGCGTACATACGCAGATGTTCTTTAAACAGTCGCTTACATCCTCCCTTTTGGTTGAGTTTGATGTTGTGGGAAGTTGTTGGGTGGGTTGTGAGTGTGGTTGGGTCTTCTTGGGTTCTGATGTTGTCTGTTGGATGCTTCTTTTGTGACTAGAGACCGCTTTTTCATTGATTTTTCTTTGAAATTAGTTTTAGTCATTTATCCTTTTTTTTTTCCATTAGTGCATTACTCTTTTTTGTCTCGGTGTCTTCCTGGGCTTGTGTTTTATACTTGCTACAGAGACACTTTTATTTTATTTTTTCATTCTTTTATATTGAAAAATACAAAATAGTTGCATCTTAGATATGGATTTGAGGAGGTACTTGCATTGGATTTCTTGGATGAGAGTTGTGTTTAGGATTTCATATAGGAATGATTTCATATACATTTGAAGGAAAACTTTTGCACTTCACGTAGTAGCATACCCTTTATTTTTATTTGACGTGCATTTGCATTGATTGTTAGGTGTGCATTTTACTTCTTGTTGTGTCATAACTTCATTAGTTGCACATCCATTTACCCTTTGAGTAATTACAACCAATCAAAATCAACACATAATAAAATGAATTACACTCTTTTCTTTTCTAGGGTGCATCAACAAGATTAGGTTTTAGGGTCTTGGAATAGCTCATTGTGAGTTAAATATCCAAGACTACTAAACAAAAACAATTAGGTGTCTATCCAGGTGAGATAGTGAAATCCTTGGTATAATTAGTGTTTCTGAGGACGCTCCTCTTACACAGGAGTTAAGCATGAGGCAGTGCCCACGATTGTGATTCGGATGACCCCTGGTCACTTTTTGTAAGCACCGAAGATATTTCTAGGATTGTATTCATATCTAGGGGCTCTTTCGAGAGTTTCGGGCTTTGCTACCCTGCCCATACAGTTGATCCTGCCTGCGTCTGTCTGCCTGAGCATTGGTTATATTGGGGTGACCTTAGTTTCCTTACCTAGGTATCACAGGGGGTACTTGTAGAGGTTATTCTGTAGGTGTCCTGGCTAGGTAGAGGTCAGACAACACAGTCACTTTATCCGTTGAAGCCGAGGGCCACTATAATTGGATACATACCTCCACTTGTAGTGTATGGGAGTTTTGAGCCTCTCGTAGGCGAGACATACCCGTTGCATTTGGGAGCTCACATATCCTCCCCTTGTTTTGTTTGTATTTTGGTTGTATATTTTCTTAGGAGTGTGCCCTTTGTGCTCTAGGTGACCTTTGGGATTGTGGTTACTTGAGTATATTTATTCTCTCTTGAGTTTGGGTCCTTTTATTTTCAGCATGCCTAGTATCCTATCACCCATCCTTGGTCCTAGTACGGACCTTGGTGTCGGACTTGGGGGCATCAGAGCCCCTTATCATGCTCATATATTTGGGAGTGGTCACATTCTGCCCTCTACTCCATTTGTGGAGGATGTTGACTCCCTTCTCTCGGTCTTTACACCGGTGGTCACCCTCACGAGGGTGGTAGTGGATGTGTGAACGTTGGGTCTACACCTTACTTTCCTTTTTATGTCCCATTGTTCACCGCATTGTTTCCTTTGGGTGCATTTGTCACGATCATTCCTCCCTATATCCTATAGTTTGGATTCTTTATTGACTATTTTGGGTTGTTTTGGACTAATATGGTTGTCATGTAGGGTCCAGTTTTGTGTACACTCTCTCCGAGGTCTTTGACTCGTTCGTGCCTATCACAAGTATTACATCTAAACTAGCATATAGGTTAGGATTTCATATTCTCCTACATTTTTCATGACCTTATGACCGTTTCATTTTAACCTTAGGAACGAACCCATTCCATGGTATCACAGAACCTTCATGCTGTTGTTAGAAGTGGTACTATGTGAATGGTAGATATTTCCTATACATGGGTGTCCTAGTTAGCTCCCTTTTGCATTTGGTACCCATGCTATGAGTCCTCTCTTAGGTCTGGGAGTCCCTTTTAGTCCCGCCAGGTCCTTGAGCAAGAGCTTCATACTCCTCTTGAACTTTATGCTGGCCATTTCCCTGGGACTCCCTTGTATATGTCAAGTTGTAATTACATTATCATGAGTTTTGCTTTCCTTATTGAGCCTTATGCCGACTTCCCAGACTTTGATTATCATCCATATATCCTGAGCTTGTCTCATGTCTAGCCAAGCAGAGCCTTTTTATATATCTCTTGCAGCTTGATTCCCCATTTTTTACCAGGAGGGGACTTTCCCCCGAGTGTTGTTATCCTGCACTTGTTTCCTTTCATTGAGCATAGGCATGTTCCACTGCTTGGAACTAGTTTGTTTTCCCCTTGACACTCATCTCCTCCTAGAATTGTAACTATAAAGAACTTTTTTTCTTTTTCAATCTTTTCAAAATGTCTGAACTAGTTAAGCTTTTAGTCCCTATGGAGCCTCTATTGATGCCTCCTGTGTTGCAGAGATGTCCCATTTTTGTATATCGAGTCTATGCCGTCTCCTTTCAATCACCATTCGCCTTTATGCTCTTGTTCGAAGGAATTTGAAACTTGATTCAGCCATTCTTCAGTTGTCTTGACTTTGCATGTCGGCCATTCCTGGTACTATTACTGGTTCGTGCACATATTGTTCGAGTCCTTCCACATTATACAACATTGCTGAGTACCTCGTGTTAATTCCCTCCTTCCAACGGATTCCATCCCATTGACTTTAGATCATTTATTCTGGGATAGGAGTCTAGAGTCATTTGAGTGCCTTGAGACTTACAGTCATTAGTGGTAGGTTCTCTCGCCATTGATAGTTTTGGGAATACATCAATGTTCCCTGATTGATGGATTCTTCCAAGTGTTTCACCTCAACACATTTATTTGCACTTTTTAGATTGCACTCTAGTACCTTTATTTCCATTTTCATTATCGGTGGGTGATATCGTGTCTTTTAACGGTATACATCAATGACCAGTAATCAGACAATGGACTACTTTGTTCGACCTCGACACCTCTATTCACATAGTAGGACATGTACTCATAGCGGTTTGTGTAGAATACTTTCCATATCAGTGGCATTTCATATATGCTACTTCCTTGATCATGCCAGTGTCCATGAGATTTCAGTTCTCGTGACTTGTTTCCAGTGTATGTCATATATTTTCAGCCATTATGGAGATCTTGATCCATTGTATATCTTCAGCTTCCATGGAGATCTTGATCCTTTGTATATCTTCATCATGGAGATTTTGATCTATTGTACATGGCGATGACCACACATATCATATTTTGTATATCATGCCTATTCATGGCCATTGTACTCTTATGTATTCGGGACTACTATATGTATTTGTAGTCATATGCAAAGTTTGATTATTGTACTATACTGATTGGATGGCTGGTTCTTCCACCTAGTTCTTCATCACTCCACTTCTAGGATGGATTTATAATGTATTTCAGCCATCATGTTACCCCTCTGACCTCACACATTGGGGGGCATCTGTTACAGCTGATTTTACCACACATGGTTGATCACACTTTTATGGCCTTCCTTGTCCCTTTGCAGATTCTTTGGATTCCATGGACTATTTTTGTACCTTTGATGTTTCCAAGATCATCCCTAAAAACACCCATTATTTGTTGTACATGACTTTTAATCCCTTTCTCGCGTATATATGCGGATATTACCGTTAAACCCGTGTACATTGGGATGTGTGCAAAAGGCCAAATATTTTTAGAGTTTTCCTTGATGTGGACCCGATTCACTTGTCTCTTGGCCTTCCATATGCCTCGATATCGCTCGGATTTGACCTTCCATTACCCCATTGAAGCACTATATAAGGAACCCTTTGGATGCATTGAAGAGGAGGAATTGAAGAACAAGAAAACTATAGTCCATTGTTGCTGTAGCTTGCTTGTACTTGAGTCTACATCCCTTTGTCCCTTGGAGAACTTTGTGCTCTTCCAAATCTTTCCTTTTTTTGTGAGATTGCTATTGAGAGATGGAGGATTGAGGTGGTGGAGGCCCAGGTGGAGGACTCAGTTTCTCCGGTTTACAGACATGTCGACAGAGGTTGTCACTTATGTAATCTTTGATTTTATTAATAGAAATATCTTTTCCTATCCAATGATGTGCATTTAAATGAATATTGAATCCATGGATTCGTTTAATTGCTTATGCATTATTGATTATATATGTTAGAGTAGGCCTAACACTATATTATATATCATGCTTTCCTTGTTTACTGTTGTTGAGAGTAAATTGCTAACACAAGCGAGATTGGAAAAAGCTCAACAGGGATCTACTTCAACCGTCCGGAATAAGGTATGTTTCAAGATCCTTTAGTGTTAGATGTTGTATTTCTCTTGCATATTGGGAAGGGATTGGTTTATGTGGTTTCTCTATCTATTGTGGTACACCCCAAGCCATAGGAATTTTTCTCCATAACAGGTGCACTCAGTTTAACCTTGGTCATATCCCAAAGATGTATGAGGTGGTTAGGATGTTGGAAGGTGATGGATTGGCAGAAAGGTGGGAAGCATCACAGAAATTTGAAACTCCTAAATACAAGGGGCTGAAAATTATATCCAAGAGGTATTTTGACTTTATAGATGAAGATTTGTCATTGGTTTTGAAAGCAATGGAAATTTTAGGTCCAAGGTGACTTGTGTGAAAATTTGATATCTCATGTTTGGAATTGCACTCTATGGCATGTTGGAGGCTTGTCTACCATGTCCCATCTTGCATTAACCCCCAAGAAAGTTTGGTTGTTGTAGCTTTCTTGCAGTTTCACTGTGAGGCACACTATGATGGAAATGGGCATTACTGTTTTGGGTGTTTTATTGTAAAATTAATGTAGTATACGATATGCTATGATCTCTAGGATACATTTCCAAAATGGTTTTTCTGCACCACAATGAGGAATATATGCCCAAATTTTATCTAACTTGTCAAACTTTGAATCGATGGATTTCTATTGAGATTGCCTGCAAATTCTATAAATTTTAACACAACTGGGGCTGGTTTTTGGTTTTTTGAGTTGGCCTATGGGATTAGAGGTTACTCCAAGATTATTAGGTTCCCACATACTCATTATGGTTGGCCTTTCTCAAAATTATGCCTAAGAAAATATGAAATCATCAAAGGACAACTTTGAATGCAACTTTTTTTATTATTATCTATTATATCTCCTCCAACATAATTTCTATCAAGTTAGTAAGCATTTTCAACTCCTAAATATGATACATTGACTAAACATTTCACTGTAACATTTAGAATTTATTTATGCAATAATTTCTTAGTTTCTCCATTGTAGCATGGAAACAAAAATGTGATTCTCAGAACTAGTTTATTTAAAAGAAAAATAAGGGCATGTTGTTGCACACAATTGTGGTAAACTAAAGTGTGGAAGTTGCAATATGATAGGAATAATGTAAAACAAATATATGAAAAGATGGAAAAAGTTGTATTCATCTTAGTTTCATGAGTGCGCCCTTGCAATTAATTTCTATTCTTTATAGTTATGTTTATTGCTACTTGCTTCTTCCATGCTGTCAAGCTTGTTCCTGCTGTGTTTACAACAAGAACTTGATGATAGGGTTGAAAATTCATAAGCCATGATTAACCTATAAAATGATAAAAAGCGCAATGTAGGTGGAAAACTTGCGAGTGAGATAAAGTATCACCAAAAGGACCCATTATTGAAGCCATTTTTTTATTAAAACCGGTCAAAATGTGGTTTAGAAATTGTTGTTTTTGCAATTTTTCATTTTCAGCAATCACAAATTGCAATCTTAAACAAAATTCCATGTTTTGAAACTACCCATAATGTTGAAAACACAATTTGAGCAACAAAAACTGCACTTTAAATAATTCTTTAATGTCGGAATCAGGCGAATATGTGGTGTTTTGGTTGGTCCATATTGGTATACCGGCTATGGTATATGAGTTATCAATTAATGGAGAAATCATACTAAACAACAAAATAATTTTCATGTCACGTATCTAGAAGTAAACTGGTTCCAACCGTTGATCGTGTTGGACCACATTCCAAGAAAGATCCACGAGCTTCAGATCCCATGTGAAGAGCCTCTACTGTTTGATCTGGCCAGTGCAATGTGAAAGTTATTACGAGCATTGTAAAAGTTGTAACCAAGTTTTGAATTTTTTAAATCGTACTCATTATTTTATTTTTTGTGTACAAATGCATTTCAATTCTCTTCTATTATGGAGAAATCCTTACTAAGACACTCACAGTTGAAGGGTTTACTCATTCTCCCAAAAATTTTCGTTGTTTACCCTTAAATTTTAGTGAAAATCAATCTCGAGTCTCTTCAAGAGGAATTTCCTAGAAAAGCAGTCCTGAGCCTCTTCAATATTCCTTTTGCATCTCTAAATTCCTGTGCAAAGCTCTTATTTCTCACAAACAACACAACGGCCACTCATGTGGGCTTGTCATTTCCTCCTGATCACCTTTGTTGTTAATTGTCGGTTCTAAGAGTGTCATACGGTACACCAAGGTGAAATATCCTAAGCTTATTCTCTGCATGCATCTTGTACTTCTAAAGAGACAATCCCATGCCTTGAACAACATAATGCCAAGCAAACTCCAAATGTTTCCAAGGCTTCAACTCAAGGAAATATTGTATGGGATTGCAAACAATCTCCAAGTAGATCTATTCTTAACACCACACAAGAGTGGTTATCCAATCCTCACATGGGATATAAACTATGTCTCTATCATATTGAATTGTGTAAAGAGGGATTAATACTCAAACATGTACCATCCTTTGTATGTTCTGGCCACTTGTCCATATTGCTTGTGTGCCTTTAACCCTAGTTTAATTAATGATGTGTATTTGATGGGAGATGTTGGGATACGAGTCTCCCCCAATTTATTCGAAGGTATTCTAGAGGAAAATCATCCCCTTTCATTTCAATGCTTGTCAATTGAATAATTGTGTTGCCTCAAGACTTGATACTATTCACAACAAGAAAAAATCTTTTCCAACCTTCTATGACGACTTATTGACTTAGCGTGAGTCCTTGAGGGGTTGTTTCAAAGTGTGTCTGCCGAATTATCATGATGAACTCCTCTTTTATTTAGGATAATCAGCCCTTCTAGCAATGTTGATGCCTTGGCTTGATTGCTTGTCATCTGTCATAGCCCCCAATGAAAAGTGGCTTATTGTTTTCCATTGGGATCAAGGATGATCTTTCTTCTTTGCATAGATTTTCCTAATTTGATAATAAAATCCATTATTGGCTGGTATATTATGTGTTTCTAATTAACATGGCAATGTGTAGTGACTCTTTATCAATATCTCAAAAAATTTATCAAGTCTTTTTTAAACATTTGAATTATTGTACTGGATTAGGTTGCATTTATACTGATTTTTTGTTTTGATATATGCACTTTTCCCAGAGGATGTTATTACTTGCGTATTCATTGAACGTTGTTAACAATTATTTTTTGAATCTTATTTTATTCCATTGAATTTTCTATTGCAACGTTGTTAAATATATGGTGTGATGTTGATGCAGTTTGTTTTGATGTGTATAACACTATTTGCAAAGATGAGGGAATTGATGAATTGGTAGAATTTTGTGGTGCTAGGGTGGTTGTTGCAACTTGGACTTCAAGAATAGTGTCAATCTTTAACTTTCATCATTTAATGTTTTAACGGTTGCATTTCCCTCAATATTTTGAATTTTGATGTAGATCAATGGGTGGATCAATGCCATTTAAGGATTCTCTTACTGCTAGACTTTTCCCGTTTTGGCCTTCATTGTCTGATGTTGCTAATTACTTAGAAAGCAATCCTCCTAGGTATGCAAAATTTTTTCAATATGTTTATTTATTATGTTGATAGTTTTCAGAAATATTTTGAAGGAATTGCTCAAATGAAACCATATTTGGGTTGCCCCATTTTTTCCCTAGTATTAGAAAAATTCCACCATCTATTTAAAAACTAGGAGTTTTAAAATCTTAGGTCACATTCTTGAGAAATTGTAGGAACATACTAAAATCATAGGATTGAGTCATACTTTTTTCTTGATAGTTAACAACTTAAAACACCCTAATTTTCTGGGTGTAAAGAATATGAAGCATGTGCTCACTTATAACCAAACATACTTGCACAACGCAACATAAATAACCTTACCAATATGCAAATATTGTAACAATAATGCTATAAAAATCGGTATTTGATGATCATAACAATGACAAATATACTGAGAAACCTATACAAAAGCTTCTACATTGTGTGTCCGTAGTGTCGACAAGCTATCTCTTACTATAACTCAAAAGACATGAAGAAAACAAACTTGGCATATCTAGATTTATTGTGAAATTGTGAATGAAAACTCACTATAGCACTATGATCATGATATCATCTCCAATATTTTTAATGGACATTTCTTCCATAGTGGTAAGATTTGGTCGTATTGGACTTTGTTGTACCATAATTGGGTGGTTGTACAAAATTTGGTGAATTCACCATACAACATGGATATAGTATGGTCAACTTACTTTTTTTTTTGACAATATACCTCATGTATTTAATGATAATCACTGTGGACTGATAAACCCAAAAAAAATAGCTCAAAAACCCCAAGAATAAAAATAAGTTTCTTAAATACATCAATAAATATAACCTAATTCCAAAATTTTCAAGGAATCATTTTCTCTAATCATTGGGCATTCATTAAGATCATGTTCTTCTAAACTGGGAACAAAATGCAGATTTCGTATCTATGAAATGTATACTTCAATATTGGATTTGTGCTGAATTTTTTCATTACATATTTTCATTGCATCAATTTGTTTTTGAATTCAAATTCTTATATGAATGTTTCTATTATGAATTTTTCACATATAGGAAAACTATATGGTCAGCCGAACTTTTGATCAAGTGCCATATGGTTATCACCTTATAATATACCATATGATAACTTGCATGTGATGCCACCCCTTATAACAATATAACTAGGAGCACATGATGACTATTCTTTGTGCCTCAAATCCTTTTATCTCCTCTTGTGGTCATTTGTTAGACATTAATAAAATTATATTATTTTAACTTTATCTATTAATGTCTCAAATTCTAAGGCTTTTATATGGAATTGAGCTATTATAAACTCAATTTAAGCATCATAGGAAGTATATGCCCAATTTGAGTGGTATAAATTCCCAATAGAGCTTTAACACAATGGATAATTTACACCCATATGTTGATTGTACTGAAAAGAAAAATATATATGGAATCACCATGATATATGGCATATGTTATGAAGAGTAAGGTATGTGGGTAGCTAGTATTTTGTATTTTTTTTCATTCTGAAAAATCTAATATTTATTTTTGGGTTTTTGGACAATGGATCTAGAAGTTAGTGGAGTTCCACTAGCTTAGGTTCTAGGTATAGGGGGTAGGGTAGACAACGAATGTCATAACAGTCCCCCTAATATCGCCAATTTTAGGTTTTAAATAATTTAGTTTGAAGAGGGAATAATCTTTGAAAATGGCTTAGCCAGAAAAAATAATTCCAATTTTGAAAGAATTACCATCACAAGTGATTGTAATCGAAAAATTATCCCAAAATTAAAGTTATTTGTGCGGATTTCATAGGAGATTTCGCCTTTGATGTGTGGAGAGTCCTCACTCACTTGGAGTCCACATGAACCTTGAACCCCTTATTTTAATTATCATTAAGATCATCTATGTAAACCATGGAGATAATTATCTTTCTGATCCTTATCTTTCAATTGTGAAACCTTAATTCCATTTCTCTGGCCATTCTCTCAGGGATCCACCATGCCTAATACGTCTAATCATTTATCAACATCAATTTAACCGCCAATCAACATGCTTGTTAAATCTAAATTTGGAGTAACATTTTTTAGCATTGTATCTTGTTAAGAATTAGGGATTTTAGCTTTTATTATCTCTAAAATTTAGAAAGAATTAGGTATTTTAGTTTTATTATATTTATTTCATAATGCAATATTAATTTATCAATATATCTAAGTAAATTTTCTTTATGCCAACAATATTTATGTGGTCCCAATCCTGTTTTGTAGGTATTGTCTGCACAACCTCACGACATTAAAAGACCAGATGGCATGCTAAATTTATCACCTGAAGCTGGTATTGGTTCTTTAAATATTTATTTTGGCTTTATCCACTCTACCAATTTTCATTGTTTCCGAGTGGGTAAGAAGCAGCCCAAAATAGCTAAACAGACTATGGATTTTCAAGGGCGTGGAAAATATCCATCATTACCCTTTCTTGGTGATTTAGTTTCAATATAATTTCAGAATAAGAAATGATATATTTAACTTTTGTTCAAACATTTTGATTTGTAGTCTAATCATTTAAGTATGTATTTTTTTAGCATGTCACGTTTTGGTATGCCTCAACATATTTTCCAATTGTTTCTATTGATCAAAATCAAATTGTTGCAAATCTAATGAAGAATGAACCCCTTTCAAGTACTTCATTGTTATTTTCTTATAGCATTATCACACTTATATTGCAGGAAACCTATCTAATTTAGCAAGGAATGATTTTCTATCTACCACTCACATTCAAAAATGCTACATTGACATCAAAGAAAATTTCCATGTTTTTTATCTGAGTCTAAGAGCATAAATTTTGATTGCTTTTTAAGTTTCATCTTTTGAGTCTAAGAGTAATGTTTTGTTCAATTTTTAATTGATCATCATTTTCAAAGAAAAACTATATGACCACAGAGCGAGAAATTCTGGCGATGGTATATGCGCTACAGATATTCAGGAATTACCTTTTAGGTGGTCACTTTAAGATGTTTACTGACCATTCTGCTTTGAAGTACTTGGTCAATAATCATGTGTTGGGGGGGAAGATATGCCTCTAGTTAGTTCTCTTTCAGGAGTTTGATTTTGAAATAATTGTGAATCCGAGTTACTTGAATGTTGGCCTCGATCATTTATCCCGGATTGAGACAGGAGAAGAGACAAAAAACAATGATGAGGGACTGTTGGATGTGAATTTGTTCAGAGTCGATGTCATAGATAATTATTATGACCAAATAATCCAGTTTTTAGCGACAGGGGTCGCGCTAGAATATTTTTTAACAAGTCAAAATAAGCAGTTGGTCGTCAAGGCCTCAGGATTCTAGTTGATTGTTGGGAAGTTACAAGCTTGCACCAATTGAAATTTTGCGACATTGTGTCCTACCCCATGAGCAAGGAGAAATTTTAGTGGAAGCGCATGTGGGAGTCACTGGGGGACACTACAGGGGTCGTGCGACAGCGAGAAAGGTGCTTTGCATAGGGATCTAGTGGCCCAATTTACACAATGATGAGATAGATTATGCGCGTACATGCGATGTTATAAATGCACTAGAAAAATATCACGGAGGGATGAGATGCCGCTACTACCCCAGGTAACCTTGCAAACTTTTGATAAATGGGCTATCGATTTTGTGGATTGAATCAACCCACGTAGGAAGAGAACTAGTGCGCAATACATAATCACATCAACAAACTACTTGACGCAATGGGAAGAGGATGCACCAGTCATGAATTGCACTATTGCGACAACAACAAGATTTCTGTTTGACAACACGTGATGCGGTTTGGATTCCCAAGGATATTGATGAGCGACCAAGATATCCATTTTATCAACCAGACAGTAAAATTGCTGACAAAGGAGTTGCAAATACAACATAAGAAAAGTACACCATATAATCTGTAGGAGAATGGTACTGTAGAAGCATTCAACAAGATCTTGGAGCATGCACTTACAAAGTTATGTAACACTAACCGAGATGACTGGTATTTGAATATTCTAGTAGTATTGTGGGCATATCACACCACCTACAAGAGATTGATAGGGAAAACACCGTTCAAATTGGTATACGAGCAAGAGGTAGTAGTGCCTATGGAGTACATTGTTCCCAATCTACGCATTGCATCAGCAACATGCATGGATAATGAAGCAGTGCTAGAGGATCACTTAGCACAGTTGATACATCTTCAAGAAGACTGATTTATCATAGGGTTCCATTAGTGCATCAAGAAGGATCAAAAGAAGGCTTGGCATGATTGCCACATGAAGAACAAACTATTTCAATAAGGTGATTTGGTGTTGTTATATGACAACAAGTTCCTGAAGCATCCAGGTAAGTTATAGATGCATTGGTTAGGTTTATATCTTGTTAATTCTATTACTTCTAGGGGGTAGTTCAACTGCAGTAATGAGATGGAGCGATGCTACCAAAACTGGTGAATGATAGTCGGTTGAAGCCCTATAGGACAGGGTCGGAGTTGCATAGTGCTTAAGGCACTATGCAATGGGGAATATATATATATATATATATATATTAGGTGGCTGTGCAAGAGTAGGTGGCTGCACAAGAGGAAGTGGCTACGTAAGAGTAAGTGGTTGCGCAAGAGGAAGCATCAGTAGCGCTATTAAGAAGAAATATCCCACCAACCGTAAGACGGTGACAGGAAGTCACATCAATACTCGATGATGCCCGTCAAAGAAAGTAAACGATGGAACTTTTCAATGTAACGTCTAATGATAGAATATCTAAGCGGTGTGTTGGTAGAATCAGTGGCGTCTTCGAATCATGAATGAATGATTTAGTCATGATGATGATTCTGATAAGATAATGATGACAGTTGAGTTGAGTTGGTATTATAAGCAGAAGCTCACTCACTGAGAGGACACCATTGTGCAGAATTGAACTATAAAAAGTAGCAGAAGTGATCAGAAGGGATATTGAGGGAAGATCTGTTGAGTAAGGTAGTGGCTTCGACCAGAAAAGGTATCAGCTTCGCAAGATAGAAGGAAACTTGATATGATATGCAGAGCACCCTCGATATAGGGGATATTTTGAGTGAGCATGCTTCACCAGTTGCAATTGAAGAAGAAGTTGCAAGTATGTGGGATATTTAGTCTAAGATAAAAGTTCCTGGAAGGTCATCTTTGGCTATATCTCTCTTATTCATCCTGAGGCGCAGACCCAAAAACCCACGAAGAATCTGAAAGGGGCCTGAGTTCTTACCCCACTTGACAAAGTCTATAGGAACAGGGAGTGGGATCGAATTCTAGCAGTCCGAGCTAAGCCTGAATGCAAGGAATGACAAGATTGTGAGAGATAGAATGGATTTCAATGTGGCACATAGACTTCATAATTTGTAGCTATAGACCATCTCTATGCAGCAAGTAGCCACCCGAGAAGTGACAAAGAGATAAACAAATTTTAGTGACCGGTATTTATGGTCGAAGGAGCAAGTAGATTCTGTGCAACACAAGGTTGTAGAAGTGTGTCGAGTTAAGAACAAATTGACCATGAAAAAGGCAGTCGCAGTGACTTGCACGATTTGACAAGTTCCAGGAAATCAACACACTTCTTTGTGAGAAGTTTTGGCACTCCAAGATTGTTGAGTACACCCTCTCCACCTGACATGGCTCGAGGACGAGCCACATGACTATGATGGGGGATTGTTGGCAAGGGGTTGAGGATCAGTTAGTTGCGCAGCATCGTGGATGTTGCACAAGCTCGAAAGACACCGTGCAAGACAAAGATAGCTCACAAGGTGGAAGATATACTACTTTTGAATATTTTGTGTCACTTTTTGTACTTTTTACCACATTTTGTGGATATTGTTCATTAGTTGGTAGAATCAGTTAGGAGTTAGTTAGAAGTGACCATGAATGTAAAGGATCAAGCCTATAAATAGAAGAAGAATTGTAAATTTGAAGATATAGATCTATGTTTGGCATATGGATTGTAATTCATGTTCAGCATAGGGAATCCTAGACTGAGGATTGAATTCTTGTCTGTTTTGGATCTGTGATTTATTGTACAGAAGTAATATGAAAAGACGAAGGTTGATATGAAATATTGTTATCTTTTATCTCTTTTTCTGTGATTCAATAGTGAGTATACATGACATGGATCTATGATTTAATGTTTACTGCTTTTGAATGATGTTTATGTGATAGTATGGGTATTTCTATTATATGATGTGGTCACTTATGCTATGAATGAATGATGCAATCTGTTCTATGAATGAGTAAAAAACTGGTCTGATTTGATAAATGAGTTGATGAATTGCCAATTCCCTTAGTCCTTTTATATTTAGCGGAAACTTGGTTCCATCAGCACTCCCTCGAACATCTCAGGTGAGACTTCATTCACTTCGTGGGTGTTTCTAGATGGGGTAAAACCTATATGGGTCATTTCATAGGGAGATCATGGAGATTCGAGGGTCAACAGATTGGGAACCCATGTTGATTGGGTTTGCACCAACAATATGTTATCTATGCAGTCATTCCCAGTTCTCATTTTGTCTTTAGTTTTTCCCTAACATGATTAACTCTTTTTTTAGGTTGCGGGTCATTTGGGGTTTCTTCTATTAGTGCTGTCAGTTTTGTGAAAACATATTTATCATTGATTACTGGTAAACAAATTTTGAAAAATTATTTAAGCTTACTAACATTTTTCATTGGAGGCTTCCTAATTAGCTGTTCAAATCGTTCGGGCATGGTCTTGACTTGTCCAGATGTCGACGATTGATTAGCATCAACAAATTTTGGTCACACCTCCAAGAAGACTTCTTTCTCTTGTTGGAAATCTAGCAGAGCTTTCTTCTGTGTTGTGGATCTCACCTGTAGTTGTCCTTGCTGTATATTTTGGTTTTCTCTTGTCACAACACCTCCTCTTCTAAATACAACAATGTGAGGTTCTCTTAGTTCAGCATAAATCATATGAATATTCTGATTGGGATTCATATTTAGATTCTATATTGGGTTAAGATTTACGATAGTTCTAGCCTACCATTTCGCAATGAGTTGCGGACACTATTCGAAAGTGTGATAAAATGATTTACAATATGTACAATTTTTTGCAAGACTTTGACAATCTCGAGAAAATTTCTTTGCTTCCCATAATTATAACATATGACTTGGCCTCTTCCTTGACCAAATCATCCTCCTTGTTGTTGTCCTCAACATCTAAAGTTTCCAACCCCACTTTGCGGATGGTATTATTGCTGTTAAGGATACTGATTCTGCTGGTATTGCAGCTGAGGGTATTGCGGTTGTTGATATTGCATATGATGATACTAAGGCTTCATTCTTTCTTCGGACTTGTGGTCCCTATTCTAGCATATTCTACATGAAGGAATTCCATGGGTGTTTAAATGATTTGGGGTTCCTGCTGCAACATAGTTGATGATCACTGGGAAATTGTCTTTATGGTGTCCATATGTTCTACATATTGTGCACCATAGTTATTCTTAAAATTCCTTTCCTCTCTTAATGTCCTGGAGCTGCACCATAATATTGTCTAGCTGCAATTGAATTTGCATCATTCCCAAGCCAGTATCTCCAACCATCGAAGCTTCTAATTTCATTATTATTTCTAGAGCCTCTATCGGTGACACCATCTTATATTTCATCAAATGGGTTTGGATATGTGGTAATAGGGCAGCAATAAACCATTCCTTGTGTAGCACATTTGACATTTGAAAAATCACTTTGGCCATTAACTTCTTAAATCTTTGGTCAAATTCCCAAATAGATTTTGTCGGTATCTTCTTAATCTCTTTGGTTTCGGTGATGCGCTATGATTCAGAATTTTTCTTTTTGAATTCATCTATCTGTTGATGTTTTTGTAACTTTGGAATGTATTTGCTTGTATATATTGTATTTCATTGATCCTTGATGCTCCTATTGGGAGAATCACTTGTATGTACTTGTACCACAATGTTCCTATCGGGAGAATTACTAAAATTCATTAGGAAGTCCCCTCCGTTGTAAGTTGGGTCATTAATACCCTAGTTGTGGTTACTCGAGCCTACATAACTGAGTTAGGATTACTCGAGCCTACATAAATGAGTCAAATATTAAGTGAATGAAAGAATATAAATAGAGAGTGAGCCTATCTATTTGATACACACACTCACCCAGCTATAGCACATAGGTGAGAGAGGAGAAGCTCACTCAAGTGAGAGAAAGAACAGTTGTTGGAGATCATCTTTCTGTCTCAGGGTTTTTCCTTTATGTTTTCCCTGAGGATAAATCTTTGTGTCTATTGTCTCTTGTAATTTATTATTGTGCGTGTTACTCTCTCAGATAACATCCTAAGCTCGTATTGTCAAATTGATAAAAATCTAACCTGGTATCAAAACTAACCTGAGAAGAAGAGACTATGCAGCTGCAGAAGCTAAGGCTTCTTACTTTTTGGGTCTCTCTACACAATCCATCAATAAAAAAATGCTAGGATTACTCTCTATTGAAGGGAACATCTTTCTGTTGAAGCAGAGTTTGATTCCAGGCATTTTCAATTTTTGGTGCGGAAAATTGGGGCTTTTTACAGAAGATGAATTTTTGAGTGAGCACAGCATAGGATTTATATACTCATCAAAATCAAAGTTTAGATACCAAGGTATAATTTTTTGGTTGAGTAAAACTCCAGAAAATCCAAACCCTAGTTTGACCCCAGGCCTGAAAAATCCTAAAATACTAAAACTAGTAGTTCTGGTACATTTGCTATATCTCGGGATTTAAGAAGTCTCAGGGGCCAAAATTTTCACGGGCCGAAGATAAAATCCTGGTGTACCCTATGTAAACATTTCAGCCTCATATTTTATATATTTTGGGAGATATGATTCCTACAAATTAGGGTTCCAACATCTTCCAGGATTCATCCCTAAACAGGACACTTAGGGAAAATTGCTATATATCAGGCTATGAAGGTCCAAATGAAATGTTTCAAGATGTTATTGATAGGGAATGTAATTTAATTTATGTGGTAAAATGTTTAGACCGCGAAGATGAAATAGTGACAAGTGGAAGTTTGTACAATTTCGCGATGCTGAATAGTCCTAAAAAAATTCACCTTGGGAAAACTTTCATCGGTCCCAATTGGTGAAACCAATTCTGCGCAACCTATGGTTTTGGAAATAATATAGATTAGTCTACCTCAGTACACAATTTTAGACATAGAGGATTAGTACTTTCAGATATACCGCAGAAACAATCTCATGCATTTCTTTAGAGGAATTTGGAAAACTAGGGCTTCCTGTTTCGAGAGCTTCCCTCCACTGTTTTTAGAAAAGGAGTATATTGGACAGCTCGCCTTGAAGAGGCCCATCTTTATATCCAATCAAAATTTTGAAATTATAAGTTTTGAAAATTAGGGTTTCTCTGACAAACCCTATATCAGCTAGATTTGGAAATGGGACGAACACCTCAAATCGGTAAGATCTAATCTTTTGCTATTTACATTTGAGGTTCTCATTTCAAAATGACCTATCACACCAGCTTGATGACAAGCTTGGTGAAGCTGAAAACTTTTGAGCATGGAAGTATAATTTTTCACCGGTTCTTGAAGAAAATGAATTGGACACCTCCATAAGTGGAGAGATTCCAGTTCTAGAGGGAGATGAGGCTAAAGCCTTACACAAGAAGAATTTGGTCAAGGCCAAGAAGATTATTGCTGATTCTATCAAGGATCACCTTATACCACATGTGTCTTCCCTAAAGACACCTAAAGAGATGTTTTATTCCTTGACCATGCTATTTGAAGGGAAGAACATAAATTGGAAGATCACTTTGAGAAACCAGTTGAAGAATGTGAAGATCTAGAATGTAGAGACTATACAACCATACTTTACAAGGGTCTCTCACGTCAAAGAACAGCTTGAAGCAGTAGAAGAAGTGGAGAATGTAGAAGTTGTGATAACCACCTTGAATGGCTTCTTAGGATCATGGGATTCATTCATTCAAAAAATGTGTGCCATAAGAAAGTGATTACCTTCAGAAGACTCTCGGAATAGTGCACACAATAAGAAGCTTGACTCATAATATGAGAAGAGAATATGGGAGCAACTTAAGATCAAGCGCTCACAATTCAAAGAAGGTCCCTCAAGCAATGAGGAATATGAAGAATCTCTTATCCATATTATCATTTGGATAAGAAATGATGATGTTATGAACGAAGAAGATGATGAATCTGAAGGTTCAAGAAGGAGTCTACCCACAAAATGAATAAAGTTGACTTATAGGAAATATCGCCTACAATCGCCTAGAAGAAGAGAAGGATGAGACTTGTTTTGAGGAACAAGTGATGACAGTTCAAGAAAGAATCCAATATGAAGAATAATATGATGATACTTTCAAAGAAAGAAAGAGGCCTCAGAGACACTATAGTTATATGAAACTTTTGAGCGACATCATTGATGCAAAGACTTCTAGCTATATCCAAGAAGAAAGGGAAGGAGAATACCAGTTCAAGAAGAATGATGTCTAGGATGCAGTATCGAGACCTGAAGGGAAGTCTGTAATGTATTCCATATGTATCTACATAATCCATCATGCAGTAGATGGAAACATTGTGGGATACAAGGCAATATTTGTAGCACGAGGCTTCTCAGATAAAGAAGGCATAAACTATGAAGAGACATTTACAGCCGTTGGAAGTTAAGACACATGAAAGCTAGAATCATGTGTGCAAATTAAATAAGGCCTTGTACACACCCATGGGATAACACATACATGAGGAGCTTGAAGATAACCTAGAGTGATGAATATCTTAACCTTTTCTACAAGGTTGAAGATGAAAGCCTATAGAGGATGACAAGATCACAAATGGGTGCGAGAAGAACTTTTGAAAAGGTTCAAGATAGAGGATCTTGGTATCTAGTGACCCTAGATTGATACATTGAATGTTAGTAGTAGAGGAAGATACTTGTCACTCCAATACAAAGAGTTTCAAATGCATAGAGTACGAGAGGAAAAGGGAGTGAATGCAGAAGATCCTAAGGTTCGACATGATGTGACAGGATGGACAGATTACTAATGACTTTAGGATTTACTAAGAGTAAAGCGGATTCCAATATTTACTTCAAGGTTGACGGCAGAAGACCAATGATGTTCCTATTATATGTCGATGATTTGTTCCTGACAGAAAATAGGAACTCATTAAAGTTGCAAGAAGGAGACTTGTTGCTGAGTTCAAGATGAAGGACTTGGATATGATGCACTACTTTCTAGGCATGTGGGTGTGGCAAAATGTGGATGGAATATCCCTGGGACAAGGGAAGTGTGAAGTGGATATCCTGAAGAGGTTCGGGATGATGGACTGCAAGGCCATGACCACACCTATGGCATCGAACCTGAAGCTATTGAGTGTTTCTTCATTAGAGTCGGTTGGTGCCACAATGTATCATCAGATGATTTGTTCCTTGATGTACCTAATGAATATGAGACCAGATATTTGCTTTGTTTGGAACACATTGAGACATGTTCACCTGATGGTTGCAAAGCATGCAGTGAGGTACCTGAAGGGTACAGTTGAGTATGGGATCAAGTATGATACGGATTAGAAGATTAACATGGATGGTTATGTGGATTCGTATTGGGCACGCAGTGCCATTGGTAGGAAGAGCACTTTAAGGTGCTACTTCAGTATGAGATCTAGTGTGATCTCTTGGTTTAGCAGGAAGTAGTCCTGCATGGCACTGAGTACAACTGAGGAAAAATATGTTGCCACTTACTTGGCTATTTGGGAGGTACTGTGTTTTTTTTGAAAACTACTATTTGATTTTATTGATCTGACTTGCATTTTTTTATGATGCAAAGAGGAGCAGTGAAGCTCCAGTGTGTGATCCAAATTGAGATCTCTCGAAAGAGGGAGTTCTAGCATAGCCGATGAGATAGGTTTTTTGAGCATAAATCCTGGTGAAGCTCATAGGTTGATCAGACATAAATAGTCTTGTAGTTTGTCCTCGGATGTAATCGGTCCTAGAAAAGCTCGTAGGTTATCCTTGGACGTAATTATCCCTGATGTGATTCTATGCTATAAATGGCCAGAGTGAAGTTTGAGTACTTCTGAGAGAAGCTTGGTGTTCTCCAAATCAAGGTTCCTTCCAAGGGGAAGTGATGAGTCCATGAGACCTTCTGACATGGTGGCAGGACAGGACTTCCATGGTCAGATGTAAGCATTGAGCCCTTCTAACATGGTGGTAGGATTGGTTCCTCCCATGTTCAGATGTAAGTGTTGTGCCCTTCTAACATGGTGGTAGGATTGGTCCCTCCCATGGTCAGATGTAAGTGTTTTTCCCTTCTGACATGGTGGTAGGATTGGTTCCTCCCATGGTTATATGTAAGTGTCATTCCATTCTAAAATAGTGGTAGGATTGGTTCCTCCCATGGTCAGATGTAAGTGCTGTGCCATTTTGACATGGTGGTAGGCGGGGCCTCCCATGGCCAGATATAAGTTCAGTGGCCTACACCCAGCATGAAAAAGGGTTGGCTCTATAGAGACCCACATCCAGTATGAAAAAGGATTGGCTCTTTGAAAGTAAATCTAGCATGAAAAAGGGATGGCTCTGTAGTGGCCTACATCCAGTATGAAAAAGGACTGGCTCTGTAGAGACCCACATCCAGCATGAAAAAGGACTAGCTCTGTGGAAGTACATCCAACATGAAAAAGGGTTGGCTCTGTAGTGGCCTACATCTAGTATGAAAAAGGACTGGCTCTACAGAGACCCACATCCAATATGAAAAAGGGATGGCTCTGTGGAATTACATCCAGCATGAAAAAGGGTTGGCTATGTAGTGGCCTACATGCAGTATGAAAAAGGACTGGCTCTATAAAGACCCACATCTATTCTGAAAAAGGAATTCCCTTGTGGAAGTGCATCTGGCATGAAAAAGGGTTGGCTTTGTAGTGGCCTACATCCAGTATGAAAAAGAAATGGCTCTCTAGAGACCTGCATCCAATATGAAAAAGGACTGGCTCTGTGGAGGTACATCCAGTATGAAAAATGACTGGCTTTGTATAGGCGTACATCCAGTATGAAAAAGGACTGGCTCTGTAGAGGAAGACCTACATGGAGGCTAGGCCTACAACCAGCATGAAAAAGGGTTGGCTCTGTATAACTTTCTGTGATGAGAAGAATTGAGAGATAGTGAAAGCACTGATGTTGATGATGATCCAGTGATGATCTAGAGAAGAAGACTTGTGCTAATGAATTGTGTCAAGAGAATACCTTCCTAGTTAAGAGGGAGTGTTGATGTATTTGCAACTTCAGAATGTATTCACTTGTATATATTGAATTTCATTGATCCCCGAAGCTCCTATTAGGAGAATCACTTGTATTTCCTTGTACATTGATGTTCCCATCGGGATAATTACTAAAATTCATGAGGAAGTCCCCTCCGTTGTAAGTCAGGTGATTAGTACCCTAGTTGTGGTTACTTGAGCCTACATAACTGAGTCAAATATTAAGTGAATGAAAGAATATAAATAGAGAGTGAGCCTCTCTATTTTATACACACAATCACCTAGCTATAGCGCATAGGTGAGAGAGAAGAAGCTCGCTCAAGTGAGAGAGAGAAAAATTGTTGGAGATCATCTTTCTATCTTTAGGTTTTACTGCTTCCATTGGTGCTCATTCTATCTCTGAGGAAGTTGCGAGGTTTTTCCTTTATGGTTTCCCTGAGGATAAATATTTGTGTCTGTTGTCTCTTGTGATTGATTGTTGTGCATGTTATTCTCTCAGATAAGATCCTAATATCATATTGTCAAATTGATAAAAATATAACAATATCGAACCCACTTGAATCTCGTTGAGTGTTTTCGGGACAACTCCTATTGGTACTACAAAAAATTTCATATACCAGTCAAATGCACAACCTCACAGAGTCATGATCATTTATTCTTTCTTAATATTCTCATGCTAGATCTGTCGCACAATCCATATAGCTTCACAAAAGAACCAATGTTATTCTGGGTATTCCAACCCATTTCCATTGAATATTGGTAACTTAATGTCATCTCTAGCCATTGTATTTGCTACTGGTACAATTGGAACAAAATTTTGGCTATTCGGACTTTCTTGTCTGCTATTTACAATGTTATTATTACTCGTATTTACAGAATTACTTAGAGATAATTCTCTTGATCTTACCTCTGGCGAAGTATTCGGTGTTGTAGGCGAGTTGTAAGAACGTTTTCATTCTAGACCTTCAATCGACTCTTTTGATTCTTTGTCTCCCTAATAGATCGGTTGATATTCCTCTTCTTCATCAGAAGACACTTTGTCCACATATGAGGCAAGCTCGTAGCCTTCTTCTTCTTGATTTGTGCTGCAAATTCATCTTCCTAACAGAGTTTTTCTTCACTCATCGGACCTGAATATTCTTCTGCTTCTTAAAAATCCTAACTCTAATTCAGTTCCACTAACCCTTGGGGACATATCACTTTAGGTTTCTTCTGAGACATATACACTCTATTTTATACAGTCTTGTTGTTGATGTATTTGTAACTTCGGAATGTATTCATCTATGTATCTTATGTATTGTAACCCAATGTTTATTCCAGGATGTATCTGTAATGTAATTGAGTCATGTTGTCATGCCCCGATGTTCCGATCGAGAGAATCAATAATGTAAACAAGTAATGTCAAGTCATAGTGAGTAACCCTATGATTTTCTAAGGCTTAAAGTCCCCGTAGTTCCGGGGCACTAGGGTTATTAGAATCTCCTAGTAGAGGTCGGCCTTGGTAGGGTTTTAGTCATGTTGGGATTAGTATAAATAGAGAACTGGAGTCTCTATTTATCACACAACTCATACAAACTCAAGTGTAGCACATAGTTGAGGAAGGAGAAGACACTGGGGCTAGATAAGAAGAAGGTTACTGCTGTCGGGAGATCACTTATTGTTTTGGGGCTTTTCTATTTTGGTGTTGATTCTATCTTCGAGGAAGTTGTGGGGTTTTCACCATTTATGGTTTCCCCAAGGATAAACAATGTGGTCATTGCCTCTTTTGTTTGATTGCTGTGCTTGTTATTCTCTCAATAAAGATCCTAATATAATGCTAGCTTAATGATGAAATTCTAACATGGAATCAGAGCTAACCTGAGAAGAAGACACTATGCAGCTACAGGAACAAGGGATTCCTAGTTTGTGGATCTTCCTCCACATATTTTCAGCAAAATTAATATGGAATAACTCTCCTCCTTAGGGTGCATCTTTCTGTCGAAGCAGAATCCAATTCTGAGGTTTTTCAGTTTTGGACCCATCACTATTGCCGGAAATTAGGACTTTTCATAGAAGAGGAATTTTTTAGTGAGCCCAGACCTGGATTGATCTCCTCCCAAAAATAAATTGAGTGAGGGATAAATTTCAAGGCATTTGGGTGAACAGATCTCCGGAAAAGCAAAACCCTAATTTGCTACTAAACCAGCACTGTGGGATTTCAGCTCAAGTTTCAGATCTGACATCTTGAACCTGGTAAGATATAAATCTTCTATATATCTATTTGAGGTTCTCAGTTTAAGATGTCTCATCATACCAAGATTGATGAAAAACTTGAGGGAGCTGATAAATTCCAAGCTTGGAAGTATAGGATCTCCCTGGTCCTGGAAGAGAATGAGTTGGACTACTATATCAATGAGGAGGTTCTAGTTCCAGAGGGAGATGAGGATAAGGCCTTGCATAAGAAGAAGTTGGTTATGGAAAAGAGAATCATTGCTGATTCTATCAAGGATCATCTCATACCACAGGTGTCCTCCCTCAAGACACCTAAAGCTATGTTTGATGCCCTAACCAAATTGTTTGAAGGGAAGAACATAAACAGGAAGATGACCTTGAGAAACCAATTGAAGAATGTAAAGATCCAGAATGTTGAGACTATTCAGTCTTACTTTACAAGGGTTTCTCAAATCAAGGAGTAGCTAGAAGTAGTAGATGAAGAAGTGGAAAATGCAAAGATTGTGATGACCACCTTGAATGGTCTCCCTAGAACATGGGACTCTTTCATTGAAGGAATCTATGCCAGAAAGAAGTTAGTCAAGTTCAGAAGGCTATGGGAAGAATGCTCTGAAGAAGAAGCTAGGATAGCAACTCGAGAAGAGAATATGGGTAGTGAAGATCAAGCTCTCATAGTTCACTCCAAGAAAAACACAAGGAGCAATTATCACTTCAAAGGTAAGACCTCACACTCTAGAAAAGATCCAAATACTATTAGATGTTACACATGTGATGATAAAGGTCACATATCCAAATTCTGCCCTAACAAAAGAAATCTATGGAAGAAGAACAAGAGAAGACATCATGCCCATGCTACAGAGGATGATGAACCTTCCACAAAGAGAATCAGACAAGAGAGTAATGATTCTTCAAGTGATGATGAATATGTACTGATCTCCGCTCTCATGGGAACTCTTTCACATGAAAGCAATGATTGGCTTATAGACAATGGTGCTTCCAAGCACATGAAAGGATTCAAAGAATCATTTGTGAAGATATCTGAACATGAGTCACCTCACAAGGTGAAACTTGGGGATGACTACCAGTATCCAATAAAAGGTAGTGGTGAATCCTTCTATAAGCTAGACTCTGGAAAGTCTTTGAAGATGAAGAATGTATTATTTTTTCTAGGACTAAAGAAGAACATCCTCTCCATATCTGCATTGGATGTAAAAGGAATGAGGGTTTCTTTTGTATATGGCCAAGTTCTTATGTGGCCAAAGGGAAAGACTTTTGACGATGCAATAGTGATTGGAGAACAAGAAGGAGGTCTATACAAGTTGAAGGGCCAGCCTGATCAAGCTTTGGTTCATGAAACAGTAGAACCAAATGAACTTTGGCATAGAAGGCTTGTGCATGTGCGTTACAGAGCACTACCACTTGCAAGAAAAGTTGTCGAAGGTCTTCCAGAAATTCAAGCAAAACATGAAGGGGTCTGCAAAGGATGTGCGAAAGGAAAGAATACAAAGAAGACATTTCCAAGTAGCGAGAGCAAAGAAAAAGGAATCTTGGAAATCATCCACTCTGATGTATGCAGACCAATGTCATCAAGCTCACTAAGCGGGTATGTGTACTATGTTTCTTTTATTGATGACTTTTCTAGGAAGACATGGATTTACTTCATGAAGAATAAAGATGAATTGTTTAGCAAGTTTAAGGAATTCAAAGCCTTGATCAAGAACCAGACTGAAAATAAGATCAAGAATTTTTTATCAAACAATGGTGGAGAATTCGCTTCAAATGAGTTCAAGGAGCTATGTAAGGACTCAGGGATTAAGAGAGAGTTGTCCACTCCTTAAATTCCACAACAGAATGGGGTTGCAGAGAGGCAGAATAGAACCATCATGGAAGCTGCAAGAGCTATGATTCATGATCAAGATCTTCCTATGCATCTTTGGGCAGAAGCAGCTAGAACAACAGTGTATGTACGAAACCATACTCTACACAGAGTACTCGAGAACAAGACTCCTGAAGAAGTATTCTCTGGTAAGCAACCAGAAGTCAGCCATCTCAGAATATTCAGTTGTCCTATGTACATACACATTCCAAAAGAGAAGAGAACAAAATTAGATCCTTTAGGAAAGAAGGGTATATTTGTAGGATACTCTAAAAGCTCGAAGGCTTACAGAATATACTTCCCAGGATTCAAAAAGATTGACATCAGCAGGGATGTAACATTTGACGAAGATTCAGCCTACATCAAATCCAGAAAGAAACCTACTGAAGAACCTAAAGAAGGAGAAGCTCCCAGAATTCATGATACAATCATGAACGAATAAACTCAAGAAGAAGATCAAGAATTTGAAGAACCACAAAGACTCGTAGATCCACCATAGGAGAAGAATCCTCACAAGAGGAAACCTGCTTGGGTACGAGAGATTATCCAAGGTGTGGAAAGATATGGGGTTCCAGAAGAGAATATCAGAGAAAGAAAGAGGACCAGATCTTGTTCCAGCTATGTAGCTCTACTATGTGACTTTATTGATAAAGAACCTTCCGAGTATGAAGAAGCGACAGAACGGAAAGAATGGAAGGATGCGATGATCGAAGAGTATCAATCGATCATGAAGAATGATGTTTGGGATGTTGTCCCAAGACTAGAAGGGAAGTTAGTTGTAACTTCCAAATGGATCTACAAGATCAAGCATGCTGCAGACGGTAGCATTGAAAATTATAAGGCAAGATTTGTGGCTCGGGGTTTCTCTTAGAAAGAAGGAATAGACTATGAAGAAACCTTTGCACCTGTAGCCAAAGTCACTTCCATCAGATCGATACTTGCTCTGGTTGCAGTGATGAAATGGAATATACACCAAATGGATGTCAAGACTGCTTTCTTGAATGGTGTAGTAGAAGAGGAAGTGTATGTGGAGTAGCCACTCGGTTTTGAGACACATGACAGGGAGTCTCATGTGTGTAGATTGAAGAAATCCCTGTACAGTTTGAAACAGGCACCCAGGACATGGTACGACAGAATTGACAGCTTTCTATCCAGTTTGAGCTTTACCAAGAGTAAAGCAGATTCCAACCTTTACTACAAGGTGGAAGGTGGCAACCCAATGATACTTCTACTATATGTAGATGATCTGTTTATGACAGGTATGGATGGGTTGATTGCTGATACGAAGAGAAAGCTTGTTGTTGAGTTCGAGATGAAGGACTTGGGAATGATTCATTATTTCCTAGGTATGGAGGTGTGGCAGACTACACATAGGATATTTCTTGGACAAGGAAAGTATGCAGTAGAGATCTTGAAGAGATTTGGGATGATGGATTGCAAGGCATTAACCACACCTATGGCATCAAACCTGAAGCTATTGAGTGATGCTTCATCAGAGACAGTTGAAGTCACAATGTATCGTCAGATGACTGGGTCCTTGATGTACCTGACGAACACGAGACTAGATATTTGCTTTGCTGTTAACACCTTAATCCAATACTTGACAGATCCAAGACATGTTCACTTGACTGCTGCAAAGCATATTCTGAGGTACTTGAAGTGTACAGTTCATTATGGGCTCAAGTATAAGGCTGATCAAAAGATTAACCTGGAGGGTTATGTTGATTCATATTTGGCAGGAAATGCCATCGATAGGAAGAGCACTTCAAGGTATTGCTTCAGTATGGGATCAGGTGTGGTCTCATGGTTTAGCAGGAAGCAATCCTGTGTGGCATTGAGTACAGCTGAAGTAGAGTATGTTGCAGCCTGTTCAGCTAGTTGTGAGGTAGTATGGCTGAGGAAGATACTATCTGATTTGTTTGATCTCTAGTTAGATGCTACTTGTATATATTGTGACAACTAGAGCTGTGTAAAGTTGTCAGAAAATCCAGTATTCCATGAAAAGTCAAAGCATATTAAGATCAAGTATCACTATATTAGGGATATGGTGTAGAGAGGAGCATTGAAGCTCTAGTATGTTGCGACGAACGAATAGATAGCTGATGTGTTGACTAAGCCATTGGCTAGGGTGAAGTTTAAGTACTTCAAGGAGAAGCTTGGTGTTCTCCAGATTGAGGTTCCTCCCAAGAGGAAGTGATGTGTCCGTGCCATGCAATTCTGACATGGTGAGAGGATTGGTTCCTTCCATGATCAGATGTAAGTGTTTGTGCCATTCTGACATGGTGAGAGGATTGGTTCCTTCCATGATCAGATGTAAGTGTTGTGCCATTCCGACATGGTGAGAGGATTGGTTCCTTCCAAGGTCAAATGTAAGAGCTGTGACATGGTGAGAGGATTGGTTCCTTCCATTGTCAGGTATATGTGGATGCCACATCCAGCATGAAAAAGGGCTGGCTCTGTCAAAACCCAAATTGTTAAAAAAAATTAAAAATTTAAAAATAGCATAAAATTTAATTAAGAACAGTCATTAGCTGGTTGATTAGTTTATGCTTCTAGTATTGTAACTGAATGACCTTTTATTTATACTTCACTTTAAAGAATATTTTCTTTTCAGTTACTGAATGTTTTTCTGTTTATGACACAAGGTGGGTTTGTCGTGAAAAGATGGGGCTTACTTAGCGTTAAGCTAATGCATAAAGTTTCTTCTGTTCTTACAGATGACAGGTAATGTTCGAGTTACTGCTAACAAATCTTTAAAGTAATACTTCTCAATTTGCTGTACCAAAACATTCAATAAAACTTAAATGCATACTAGCCAGTTTATCAAGCCTTGAAGGTAAAGATTTTTCTATTGCTCTCCTTAAGATTTTCTTTAGAGTACTGGATCATTTATAAATTTATGAAATGCAATATGGAAGTAGATAACATTTATTATCTAGCACAATAAGTATAATTGGATTACCCTAAGTAGGCCTACTTCTCTTTACTTGATGTTACTGCATCATACCAAGTTCCAATTAAGAAATGTTTTGACTCTTAAATACCAGGTTTACTGTTTGGTATAAGTCTTCTGTTACCTTTTCAGAGTTTGCATTAATATGGAAACTACCTCTTTCTCCATCAAACAGTAAAGAAAATAAAATCCATATGCACCTTTAGAGTTAGTTCTAGAAGATCATAATTTAGACTTATTATGAGTTTCCAGACTTCACTATTAGTAAGGATGGTGATAGTAATTTATATAAACTACTAGTTTAATATGCACTTTCCATACCTTGAAAATCTTTAAGTAAGAGAGACAACAAAAGCCTAATTGTTGTCATAAATAATCTAAGACCAGGAAAGATTGTTATTGCATTGGTATAAATATGTGAACATGGTTTAGGGTAAACTTCTCCAATTTTGTAGAGTATAAGCTTTAACCCTACAGGTTAAGTCAATTCTTAATCACTTAAAGAAGGAAATAACGAGTTTTAAACCATCTATGCAAATCTATAACAAATGGTACTAAATAGTAGATTTGCCGATAACTATACCTAGCCTCACTTGAGACTAGGGTAATAGCATTATAGTGGTGAGTTAAATGAATAGTTTATAACTTAACATTATACTCATGTTATTACATCCTTTATAATATACCTCAAATCTTTTAAGTCTAGAACAACCCAAGACTTAATCTTGGTCGATTGCTTATAAGACATGGTTATTAATATATATATGGCAAATATTTGATATAAACAAGGTAAGTGTAACAACATTGTTTTAATACCGAAGTTGTTCAAGGTATAAAATACATAGGTTAATGTCGCTATAGCATAATCCCATGGTTTATAATGCATAACTTAAATAATGATAAAGCATAGTTTTATATGCAATGCTTTTTAACATGATCGTTATGATTTATAATGCAGGTTATAACATAGGGTATCGACCAAGGGATATCCATGCAATGAAAAGGTTTGGAAACTATTGATTGGCAATGATCAACGTGGAACTATAGACATAGACCCACTCGCATGTAGATTATTTTTGAACTGACGTGGTCACGCCTTAGCCATGCATTGGCGCTTTATAACTTTGACTAACCCTACAGTTCATCATTCTTCCTTTATGCTCGGGCCTTTGGCCGCCGCTCTGCAAACCCTTCTTGACCTGGTTGCTATTGTTTCGGTCTGCCATTAGACCTCCGATTGCTACAGCTCTTCGTGAGCTCGGCTATTGCATTGCAAGGGAGTTGGAGTGTTTTAATCGTTGCTTGCCTCTGTCAAATTTTGCCATTGTTTGGCTTGGCTCACTTGGTTTGCAGTTTACTCCTCTTTGCTCCTGCGAGTGTAAATATCCCTTCCTCATTGCGTGGCTTGTACTCCCTGTTGGCTGTGCGATAGCCATTTGAGAAAACGTTGCTGGGTTTTCATTTGTTGAAAGAACTCGAGCGATACAACTCCAAAGTGGTTGCCATAGATTGGCAGGCTCCTCGTTTTCACTGGTTGTGTTGATCACTGCGAGGGTTTACCACTCCTATCAGGTAAACTACTAATTTATTTACGTTAATGTTACAGCGATAATCACAGGTTTATAAATATCATTTGCACTTTGAACCATGGCTAACACTCGGCCATCTTCATGATAATGCAGGTGTACCTGCTACTTCTCTCGACCTAGCAGTTACATGAAGGTTTCAGCACTACGACCATGGTAAGCCCTGGTCTCTCCACGACTTGTTCACCTTGTGTGAGTCTTTTGAGAACAGCGTTGGTTTCATCGTTTCGGCTCTGTTTAACCTTCAGGGTTTTAGTTTGTTTTTAAAATTATGTACCAGGGTTTATACCCTAGCTTGTATATAGAGTCTTACGGCTTTCGCCGTGAGTACGAAACCTTGTCTGGAAATATCTTGATGTGTTAAGAGGCCGATTTTGTTGTAGGTTCCTTCGTTGTTACTATCTTTTAAAAGCTTTAACAGGCTATAAGCCAATGTATAGATCTGTTGTGGTTATAACTTGATATTGGTTTTAATGACAATTAATACTACTATGTATTTTGTCTAAATTTGGTATTTATCTTCAGTTATTAAACCTGTGACTAGTTTCTGTAAAATTATCATTGATTGCTTTACTTGTAAATAAAGTAGAAGTTTATAGGGTTTAACCCTAATTCCACAATTTAGATTAATTCAGTTTATAGAATAAAAAGAGTATAAACTCTGTCGGTTTCTGTGAATAAAATAAATGGTTTATAAATATTAAGCTCGATGTTCGAGCATTATACTAGCTCTCTGTTTACCTTTGCATTTTTATGATAATAGCTTGGTTTTCTTTCTAAAAGAAAAACAGAATCCTTATGCTGTTGATATATTCTCTATAAGACTTACTGTAGAGTTATATTCTTGATTTAATATTTAAAGTGTAGGGTGTATACCCTTACTACAGTTATGATCTGTTAGTATTATCTTCAACTTATTGTAATAAGATTTATTGTTAGGTTTTCAGTACTGATTTCTACCTTAACTTCTATTTATTAGAAACTTATAAAAGTAACGTGCATACTTTTTAATTTATAAAACCTATTGTATTTTTATTAAGTTTTACAATTTTTTCTAAGTATTAATAAATCATTTTTATTAATACATAGAGTGTTATTAGTTCACTCATAAACTTTATTTAATTATACATTGAGTATAATTAATTTAGGTTTGTATTTGATATAATACGATATATATTTAAGTATTATTGTTATCCTGTAAGTAATATAAATACATTATTTGTAATACAACCAGATGTTACTTCTAATGTTTTTATTTATTTATAATCATTATGGTTTATTTATTTAATTATGAACACTGTGTATAGACTAATAATATTTATATAATAGTTAATCTTTGTTTTAAGTATATAAATATATAAAACTCTTGTGTACACAGTCATATTCCTTAATCATATAAGGAAATATAAAACAGTTTCTAATCTGTTTAAGCTTTATCTGTAAATACAAGAAGATTCAGTAATTACATGACTGTATTCTTAACCTATATGCAGCCTAACAATACTATGTTTTAACTGTAATATCAAACCATTAGGTAAACTACATTCTACTGTCAACATTGTCTCTTTCCACAGTTAGAAAGTTAAATTCTTGCAAGCTAGCAGATAACAGTTATAAGCTTCAAACAACAGCATTACTTAGTCTATCTATTTCTTCCTTTCAGCTAGCATTTACTGCAAATAAAGATACAGTTTCATGGAGTAGTTTTAAGGACTGTAAACAAACAACTTAGGAAATTTATGAAATGCTTGTAAATAATTAAAGTAGTTATATAGGTACTCGGTTCAGAAGGATTCTACTTCACATACCGAGATACTGTGTTGGAGTACGGTCTGGTGATACCAGATGTGGAAAAACACAGTAACTATTAACAGATTTGACTACTGACATTCTAAGATAATAACTTTACTGTTACTAACTGGCTCTTCAGACAAATAAAATAACCACAACATGCATCCATTCATCCTCAGTAATCATAAAGAAATAATTAACAGAACCTGTTTAAGCTGTGGACAACAACAACAATGGGAGGTCGTTCCTCCCTACCAATTCCTGGAGAGCGCTCAGACAACAACTTCTCAGGACCCCCGAGCTTGCTCTGGTCTCCCTGGCTGGAACTAGGTGCAGCAAATCAGATACCAGTCTTCAACTTAGTATAAACTCAGAACTATCAGTCAGTTCTCTCAGCCCAAATAGCTGTAATAAAAATCAAGTTACTGCAGCAATCCACTCGATACACTTCCTTACTGTTTTTCCCTCTTTCGTCAATGAAATTACTGAATCAATTTCACTTGAATGAATTCTCTCTGGAATAAAATCTGAGCCGCCTCAGCTCTCTTCATTGAGTACTTTTAAAAGATTGCCTAGGTCTTTGTTGGGTTAACTGTCATTTAATGAGCCACCTGCTCTGATTCCACTTTCTTGGGGAATCATGACCCCAAATATAGGGAATTTTCCACCTGAAACTTAGGAAGTGTTTGAGGATGATGCCACTTGTCCTTTGCCTTTCCACCTAGTTCCATCCACTAGTTTGACTAGTAACCTCTTTTAATAGCTCTCCCATGCTGTTGTCTCCATAATTTATTTATTAATAATAAAATATTCTGAATTACACTCCATAACTGTTGACTCTGCTGAGTCATCAATCCCTACTTAGGATTAAGTTTAACATAATGTCTCAGAAATATAATAAAACAAATTACATAATTTTACAAAATTGGGATATGTGACATACACACCCGCTTAAAATGTAACATCGTCCTTGGTGTTACTTATTCTTCTTCCTCAGGAACCTCCTGGAACAGATTCGGGTATGCTTCCCGCATCTTACTTTCCAGTTCCCAAGTAGCTTCTTCAGGACTAAGGTGCTTCCATTGCACCTTCAGCTGTCCAATTGTGCGGTTCCGCAGAGTAATCTCCCTCCTTCCGAGGATACAATCCGGTTCCACCAGAACTTCCCCTTTTGGTTCTACCTGTACAATGTTCCAATCAATCACATGAGTAGCATCATGAACATACTTTTTCAGAACAGAAATATGAAAAACATTGTGTACTTTTAAATTAGGTGGTAACGCTAGCTGATATGCTACTTGACCAACTCTAGATAAAATTTCAAACGGACCACAGTAACGTGGCACTAATTTTGCACAACTCCCCAATCTTAGGGAGCTCTTCTTTGGTCTTACCTTTATGAACACATGCTCACCCACCTGGAACTCTTTAGGAGTTCTTTTTAAATCTGCCTGACTCTTTTGTCGATCCTAGGAAACCTTCAAGTTCTCCTGCACTTGTTTTACAATCTGTTCCATTTCCTTTAGTAATTCGGGTCCCAACACTAATCTATCTACTGGATTATTCCAGGAGATAGGAGTGTTACATTTACGCCCATACAGAATTTCAAAAGGATTGAACTTAGCCGATGATTGATAATTGTTGTTGTATGCAAATTCTGCTAAATGCAAGTAATCCTCCCACTTACCTGGCTGATCCTTAACATACATTCTTAACAGATCTTCCAACACCTGATTAACTCTTTCAGTCTGTCCGTCCATCTGAGGATGGAAGGAGGTGCTGAAATTTAGTGTTGTGTTTAAACCCTTAAACAAGGATTTCTAGAAATTCCCTGTGAATTTAGGATCCCTGTCTGAAATAACAACTTTCGGTACACCATGTAGTCGAAAAATCTATTTTAAGAAAATGTCTGCTATATTTGCAGCCTTGTAGGTGGTTTTAACAGGAATAAAATGTGCTGCTTTACTTAATTTATCCACTACCACCATAATTGAATCATTCTGATTTTGATTTCTGGGTAATCCAGTAATGAAATCTAAGCTGATTATTTCCCACTTCCAGCTAGGAATAGGCAAGGGTTGCAACAACCCAGCTGGATGTTGGTGTTTTGTCTTTACTTCTTAACAGTCCAGACATCTAGCTATATACTCGGCTACTTCGGATTTCATATTAGGCCAGAAATAATCTTTTCTCAACATAGTGACAGTCTTCTGGTAGCCTGGATGCCCTGAATAAGGGGTTTTATGCACTTCATCCAGAATCAGTAATTTAACTTTAGACACATTTGGCACATACAGTCTGTCCTTAAAAAATAAAAACCCATTTTTATTTAGACTATAACCCTTAATTAAACTTTTTGTGGGTTCTTCTTTAGCTGTAGCTTGTAATTTTTGGTAATTTTCATCCAATTTTATCCCTTCAGTTAGCTATTCATCTAAATCAGAATTATAAGTACTGATTGTTGTTGTAAAATTTAATTTCGCATTTCTGCTTAAAGCATTAGCTACTTTATTTTCTTTTCCTTTTATGTGTTGAATTTTGAAATCGTATTCACTTAGGAAGGCCAGCCATCTGACTTGCCTTGCATTTAAGTTAGGCTGATCTAAAAGGTATTTCAGACCCTTATTATCAGTCATCAAAGTAAAATTTCTGCCTATTAAGTGGTGTCGCCACATTTTTAAGGCATGAATAATAGCAGCCAGCTCTAAATCATAAGTGGCATAATTCTTTTCATGAATCTTTAGCTTCCTGGACTCGTAGGCAATGACATGCCCATCCTGAGTCAGCACTCCGCCTAGACCGTCATTACAAGCATCGGTACAAACCACGAAATCCTTATTAGGATCCGCTATTCTTAGAATTGGCGTAGTTGTTAATAAAGTTTTTAGTTTCTTAAAGCTTTCTTTACATTTTAACTTCCAATCAAACTTCTTTCCTTTCTTTTGCAAGGAAGTGATTGGGTTGGCTATTTTTGAAAAGCCTTCTATGAATCTCCGGTAATAACCGATGATTCCCATGAAAGACCTAACATCTATTACGTCTTTTGGTACTGGCCAATCTTCAATTGCCCTGATCTTTTCAGGATCAACTGAAATCCCTTCCTTAGTCACCACGTGACCTAAGTACTAGATTTCATCCTTGAAGAAATCACACTTACTGAACTTCGTGAAGATCTGTTGCTCTCGCAGCTCTTGTAAAACTATCCGTAAATGTTCCTTATGTTCCTCTTCATTTTTAGAATAGATTAAGATGTCATCAATGAATACAACAACAAACTTATCTAAGCAGACTCGCTGCACCCAGGCCCCCACTCACCGGATATATATAAACATGTCCTCTCACATGAAGAACCGCATATCCGTCATCCTCCAAAGCTGAAACAAAGACCAAGTTCCTCTTCAGCTCTGGAACAAAGAACACATCGCCAACCTCCAGATAACCACCAGACTCGAGTTGGAATAGGACTTTTCCAACTCCTTCTACTGCATGGGTGCCGGCATACCCATCCTCAGTCAGTATAACTCTGTCAATATCTGTCAACTCTCAGAAAACTGCTTGTATCCCCGTCATATGGCGTGCTGCTCCGCTATCTATGTACCATGCTCCAGTATCCAAACTCTCTGCTACACTACTGTCTGAAAGAATGGAGACGAGCGAGAATTCCTTCTCGAATTCCTTCGCAAAATCTCCCACTTCAGTTGAAGAGGCTTTCTCAGGCTCTTCCTTCTTCTTGTGCTTCTTGTTGGGACACTGCCTAGCATAGTGACCATAACTCTGGCAAGCAAAGCATTTTACTTTGCTCAAGTCTTTGGCTCCACTGCTCGAGCCACCCTTTTTCTTTCTACCCTTAGCTGAAAGGGCCACATTCTCTTCATCAGCAACCTGCTCAGTCTTCCCTTCTCGGATCTCCTCCTGAGTAAAATCATCCCATAGTCTTTCCCAAGAGGAAAAGTTCTCTCTGCCAACTACACACTTCACGAACACGTCCCACTCCTTAGTGAAGCCCTTATGGGATATCCGCACTAGCTCAGGATCAGGAATCACCTCACCAACTGCACTCAATTCATCTTTTATCAGTCTGAGTCTAGTGAGGTAAGAGGCTACATTCTCACCTCTCGCCATCTTAGTGCCATGAAGCTTATATTTTAGGCCATTTTACGATTTTCATTCTTGTTCTCATACAAAATTTTTAAAGTATCCCACATCCCCTTAGCAGTTAGTTTCTCTACCAAATGTGGGATGAGGTGATCTCGAACACCATCCAGAAGCAGTCTCTGCGTTCTGGCCTCCTTCACCTCATGTATGTCAAGGGCTATAGGATCAGCTACGGGAGGAGCCACTGTGGTACTAACAAAGGCCCATAACTTGTTTTCCTTGAGAACAGTTGTCATCCGTTCTTTCCGCTATAAGTAGTTGGAAATCCCTTCCAACCTATCTTCATACCGGATGCAAGCCATCATTCTCTTCTGCTCTTTTTCTGACAAGGCACACTCAGCCTTCTTTGACCAAAAAAAAAATATCAGCTGTACTGAACCAGCACTTCTCTGCTCACTCTCAGTAAAAAAAAATTAATAGACAGCTGTTACTTCACATGCACTAGCATCAAAAAAATCAGCACTTCTATGCTTCCCAACAGTCTACTGAAATCTCAGAGCCCCAGCTCTGATACCATGTTGAAAATCTGAGCTAAACTCAGCCCAAACACTTAGTAAAACTCTGACATCAGTCTTCAACATTCATAAAACCAAACACATATCACATGCATGTAAATTTCATGTCTCTGTAAGCTGATATACTGTAACTAAGTAAACTTTGCAGCGGAAAATTAACTCAAAAATAAAAAATCAGCAGACTGTAAAACACATTTAAGACACAGTATTTGGTCAAATTTGACCCTGGAAAAACCCCCTCAACCCCAGGGGAAAACCAGCATGCAAGAGAAATTTTATTGAGCTTCAGGAAAAATCAGACATCAATTTTTACAGTCAAAAATCAACTTATCTCAACCCAGAAATCTGTCTTGGTTTCCGTGCTATTTTCTTTTCAAAAAATTGTGCCAAAACCAGCAGCAACTCAACCTCGATTTCTGTGCCAAACCATACATCATTTAATGCATCCGTACAGCACCTCATTTTTTGTGCCAGTCCGTACATAAATTAAATGCAGCCATACAACAATTAAAGTAGCCGTACCCTCCTCGATTTCTGTGCAAAAATTAATGCAGTCGTATAGCATTAAATGCATTCGTACTTCTCCTCGATTTCTGTGCAAAAATTAATGCAGTCGTATAGCATTAAATGCAGTCATACTTCTCCTCGATTTTTGTGCAAATAAATGCAGCCATACAGCATTAAATACAGGCCGTACTTCTCCTTGATTCTTATGCATAAAAACACCTCCTTGATTTTTGTGCCAGCATTTAATGCTCCTGTACTCCTCGATTTCTATGCCAACTATGAATCTCTCTCTCAGCTGTCCTGAAAATCGAGCCCTCCTCTCAATCTCTTCAGCAATCTCCTGCAAAATGTGCTTCTCACACTTATCACCAAGCTCCTCTCTTGGAAATCGAGCCACTTCAAGAAGTCTCTCTTGAATAATGTGCCAAAATGAAGTCTCATGCACTTTATTTACCCTATTAGGGTTATTCTCATGACTTTTCACCTTCAATGGACGAGATTAGATCTTGGCCAAGAGATCTATGGCTGGGATCTAATCTCTCACTCACTTAAATCTCCTAAGTGAACTTTACACCAAATTTTTCCTTTTTGAAAAAGTCATATTACCCTAAATATTTAAAAGTACACTTTATGACTTAAAGTCACTTTAAAAACATAATAAAGTGCAACTCACTTTTAAATCATAAAGTCACATAAAAAAAGGTACTTTAATAAAAACACATTACTAAAGTCACTTTAAGAATATACATGAGACTCCAAGTTAATGACCCCTGCACCTAGGCACCTGATGCAGGAGTGCCACCGAGCTATCAAATTCTAACAGTGGTTAGTTCATCCAAGAATGGACAACCCCATAAACATGATTTCTAAGACACCAAATAAATTTAGTAATATTAGTCTACCTAAAATTTGAATATATTTGATGTTCCACTGGAGGAAAAAATCAAACTTGTTGTTTTCTTTTCCATATCTTGCTTTGAAAACCTGCACTCACTTTATATCGATTTGCATTCCACAAATATTCCTTGCACTTGTAATTTGGTTTTTAATTGTCATAAATTACTAAATTGAAAGTCTATGTAGACTTATCTTATTCCAAGAAGAATAGAGGGACACATTTACATGAAGGTGTGAAGTAAGGCCTTAAGTTTCACAAAGAAACATCTACTTCTGAACATTGATGTTGAGATTATCTTTTCACATATTTATACTGAAAAATATTTGGAGTTTATAATATAAACATGTTAATCAGTAGACAATATATCGTCAGGCATTTCATTGTTCTCATTATGATTTATTTAGTGTTGGAAAATACATCTCCCTCCATAATGCATGCACTTCATTTGTCTTGTATCTATGTGTAAACGTTGATTGTTCAACTGGTGTCACCATACCATAAACTGAGTGTTGAGATATGTATAATTAGTCACGAGATATGTGTATTTTTTTGTTTTTAATTCCACAGTTCTGCCGAATACCTGATGACCACCTCCATAGAATCCGACGCCATCACCATACCACTGATGGCTAACGTTCTCGACTATCCGACAACCACTTTCATAGAATTTGACTCCATCACTATACCACTGACAACTAAAGGCATTGGATATTCGATGGATCCTTACAAATAATCTGACCTCCTATACAGTGAAATTTGTCAAATTTTTGACCTCTTATATAGTGAAATTTGTCGGATATTCGATGAAAATATTAAAAGAGGAGTTGTCGGATATCCAACCGAGCTAAGTCGAAAACACAATTTGTTCATTTTACTGTCGGATATCCGCCGAAGTGCACGACGACGTTTAAAAAAGAAGATGATTGTCGGATGGTCGATGACATGATGTCGAAAATCAGACATCTATTCCGTCATATTGTGGATTAAAAAATGCTAGTGAGATAGTCGTTAATATCTGTACATAAATGTGAAAATTATTATTAGTGTATTGAAAGTTGTAACACCTTAGTTCTGACCCAATGGTATTAAATTGCATATTATGTAAATATTGCATTAAATCATGGCATGGAGCTCATGGCAAATGTCCCACCATGGGTTTAGTGTTTGATGTTTCGGCAATTAAATTTGATGCCGATGGTTTATGTGCTACCCAGGCACAATATGTTTTGATACATCATGTAAAATGAAAATTAATAAAAATACCACAACTAGCTACGCACCGCAATGTTAAAGAGAAGGGGAGAATGATTTCACAAGGAATAGGGAGGGGGAATTATTCAAACATTGAGCCTATGGGGAAAATCCAAATGTCTAAGGTAAAGCCCATAAAGTTGTCAATTGCCATTTTTGTCTTTTTGTGCCCAGTCATCTAAAAGTGGTTGCAAAAGTTAACTCCTTAGGATGGGAGAGGCATGGAGGTCAAATTCGAATTTGGTAGGTCAATGTTAGAATAATCAACCCATAGTTACCTAACTTAGACATCAATTTTAATTATTTTTTTCTTATTACCTAGTTTCCTAGATTCCACTCTATGCTAGTTTCCTTCTACAAGTCCTAGAAGTCAACACATGCTAAAACTAAGTCATGGAGCACTTGAAAAACATCCTAGAAACCCAATTTAGCATGTCTATTTTATTCCAGAACCTCCAAAGCGCATATATGCTTCTTCTAAAAAGAAGCTTGTTTTATTGAGATTTAAGGCAAAAGAAAAAGCTAGACTAGGTGTAGTTGACTTGTTTTTTGCCCACATCATCCTCCCTCCTTTTCTCAAAATAAAAGCATGTATGAGTTTTATTTTCATCCCTTATTATCTTTCCTACTTGACTTAGCCAATTCGTGAGCATCTTGGTAGATTTGGAAACTGCTTTATGCACCTATGGGGGATTTGACTAGATTTAGTAAGCCTACTTTTTGACCATTTCAAATGGAAACCTTATGCATTCAAATATCTCATGTAATTATATATTGCAGTAGCCTATTAATTCATAAGGTTGGATATTGTACACTTATTGAATATAGATCAGTGTTATGCTCCAATTTCGGTCTCCTTTGGTGTGAATTTTGCATGTTTAATTAGCAATTTTGTGAGTATAATTGATCTATCTCTTGGGTTCAATTTCCCAATGGTATCAGATCCTTTGTAGATCAATTTATCTCCTTTCTTATTTCTATTGTAGGTTCGACATCTTCACTGGGAGCGCATTCTGCTGACTGGAGGGCACAGTTTTTGAGCTATGGACCAATCTCAGAAGATCATCTTAACTCCATTCAATTTATTTGAGTGCAAAGATGATATGGAGATATTGTTGAGAGTGAAAGGTATCTACAGGGTGACTATGGCAATAGAGGGAGATCCCAATGCAGCTGCAGAGAAAATTAAATGGCACAACGTGAGGGATGAGGCCTATGGTCTTTTGTGACTAAGCATTTCAAGAGACCTCCTCTTCCATCTTGATGGATTGACATCATCACCTAATAAAGTGTGGGAGAATCTAGAAGATATTTTTGGAAAGACATATGAGATGAGAGGACATCAAATCGAGAATGATCTGATCTCCTTGAGTACCAGTAGCCTCGAGTCATTGCAACTCTACTTTTCCAAGTTTAAGGCCCTTGTTTTTCAATTGAAACAGTGTGGGATCGAAAAGAAGGAAGAGAAAATAGTTTTCCCCATACTCTCTAAACTTGGTCTAACTATTCAGTGTTTATTTCAACCTTCCATGCCACCAAGTTCACAACTCGATCCTGGAAGATGCCTAAGCTTGTGGAGTTCATGGAATCCCTCACATAGGAGCAAGATAAGTTGGTGATGATGGACACCATCAAAAATTCCAAATACCAAGATTTGGTTGCTGGAGATTCAAAGGTGGATTCAAAAAGAAAGAAAAAAGATAAAAGGCCACCTGAGCAAAAGAGAGACAATAAAAAGTCTCAAGAGGATCCCCAAGGTTCCAAGAAGAACTCTAAGAAGAAGAAGAACAAAGGAGAAATGAGAAAGTGTGTATACTGCAGTAAGGCCTATCATCCTAAGAGCTCTTGTATGAAAAATAAAATTGACATGTTGATGCAACTCCTAGAGAAGAAAAACATCTCCCTTCTTGATTGCTCAAAGAAGAGGGAAGGAGGATCAAATTTAGAAGACAGAGAGAGAGTACATGCCTTGGTTGCTGGCACATCAAGCTCACCTAGATTCATCATAGAATCTGGAGCTTCTAGACATATGGTTTCGAAAAAAGATATATTCTCCTCTGTTCACATGTCGAAAGGTCCACCAATAGTTTTGGGAGATGACTCTCTCATTGACAGTTTTGGGAAGGGAAGGATTGATCTTGACCATGGTAAGTTCAATAATGTGTTGTATGTTCCAAGTCTTGCCTCTAATCTCTTGTCAGTGTATTAAATGACTCATACTAGGTCTCCAAAGAAGGTCATCTTCTCCCCTAATGATGTTGAAATCACTGAGATTTCGAATGGTAAAGTCATAGCAAAAGGTGTTGTAGATCACACTTTGAAAGTATATAAGTTTTCCCATTTTCTACCCTACTCAAACCCCTCTGCTCTTTTGATTCATGCTAATGAAGAAAGCAATATTGGGCATGAAAGATTTGGCCATATTAACTACAAGTATCTTTCTTATTTGAGTAAAAAATCTATGGTCATAGGGTTACCAAAGATTATGTTTTCTAAGGGAATCTGTCAAGGTTGTATCCTAGGAAAACACCCAGAGCACAAGTATAAGAAAGCTAGTCATGAGATAACCTCTGCACCTCTTGAGCTGATCCACAGTGACATTTCTCGTCGATTCCCTCATATGTCCATGAGTCAAGCCAAATATGCACTGAACTTCATAAATGACATTTCCAGGTATTGTTGGGTTTACTTCCTAAAGCATAAGTTTGAAGTTTTTTACCTCTTCAAAGTCTTTAGAGCCTTGGTTGAAAACCAGTCTGGGAGAAAATCAAGATCCTCATATCTGAAAATGGTGGAGAGTATGTCATGTCTGAGTTCATTTAGTATTGTAAAGATGTAGGTATTCAGATGCAACATTCAATCCTTTACACACCACAACAAAATGGTGTTGCTGAGAAAAAGAATAGATCTCTGAAGGAGATGGTAACCTGCATGATGGAGTCTAAGACTTTGCCACCAAAGTTCTGGTCCGAGGCTATAAACTATGGATCCTACATCCAGAATAGGGTGCCTCATAAGTAGCTTGATGGTATGACTCGTTTTGAAGCTTGGAGTGGGCACAAGCCGTATGTGACCCATTTTAGGATTTTTGGCTCAAAGGCTTTGGCTAGAATTCCAACTGAAAATAGGAAGGCTTTGCATCCCCAAAGCCAAGAGTGCCTATTTTTTGGGTATTTTGAAGATTCAAAGGGTACAAGCTGATCAACTTGAGCACTAACAAATCTTTTATTGAAAGAAGTGTTCAGTTCCAAGAAGAGCCTTTAGTAGCAGTTGAAGTTGGAGAGTCTTCTTCACCACTAGATCCATTGATTGCAAGTGGAGAGACTAATGAGGTTGTTGATTTGGATATGTCTGATAATGATGATTTGATTGCAAATCCTAATATTCCTACAAGACCAAAATGACCAATAAAGACCATTCATGCAGCTGGGGAACTAGCTAGAAATCCTAGTAACACTAGAAGGACTAGATCTTAGTTTGAGAGTGCCCTTTGTGTGAAAGATCCTCTATTTGCTGAAAAGTGCTATCTGATGGTTGAATCAGATCCACAAACATATGAAGATGCAACATATGATCCAAGATGGAAAACAACCATGAAAGAAGAATTTAGCTCTCTCCAAAAGAACAACACTTGGGAATTGGTTGATCTTCCCCTAAGGAGGAAGCTAGTTCAATGTAAATGGGTTTTCAAGACTAAGTTTGCTGTTGATGGTTCACCTTTGAAATATAAGGCAATATTGGTAGCCAAGGGCTACTCACAAGTACATGGTATTGACTACAATGAAACCTTTGTACCAATGGAAAAGATGGACTCCATAAGGCTAGCTCTAGCCATTGCAACTTTGAAGCAGTGGGAGGTACATCACATGGATGTGAAGTGTGCTTTCCTAAATGGAGATATCACTAAATATATTTACATGCAGCAACCTGAAGGGTTTGTTTCTAATACATATTTAGTGTGCATGTTAAATAAATCATTGTATGGGCTTAAGGAAGCCACCAAGGCTTGGTATGCCAAGATTGATGGATTTTTGCTATCACTGAGTTTTGTTCAATGCAAGTCTGATCCTAATGTCTATTTGAAGTTGATTCATGATTCTTTGATGATTATTGTCTTGTATGTGGATGACCTTCTGATTACAGGAAGTTCAAAGTAAGAGATTTCCTCCTTTAAGGATGCAATGAACCATGCATTTTCTATGACAGATTTGAGATTGTTGAGCCAATTCTTGGGTCTCAAAATTGCTCAATCCCAACATGGAATAAAATTACATCAGTCCAAGTATGCTCTAGATTTTCTGAACAAGTTCAACATGAAATATTGCAAGTCAAACAAGACTCCCTTCCTTTCAGGAGTTAAGCTTGAAGAAGTAGGTTCTTCTCCTATGGTAAATAATACACTGTATAGGCAATTGATTGGGTGTTTGCTTTATCTTACACACACTTGACCTGATCTATCTTATGAAGTAAGTGTGGCTTTGAGATACATTGATCAGAGGGTCATGAGATCCATCAGAGAGCAGCCAAAAGGATCCTAAATTTTGTTCAAAAAACAAGAAATCATGGGATCTTCTACAAAGCAAAATATGATCTTGATTTGATTGGGTTTACTGACAGTGATTGGGCAGCTGACAACACAGATCGAAAGTCTACATCAGGATATGTGTTCATGCTTGCAGAAGAACCAATTAGTTGTTCAAGAAAGAAGCAAAGTGCCATAGCACGCTCATCTACAGAAGCAGAGTATAGAGGAGTTGTAAATGCAGCAACTCAATGTTTGTGGTTGTAGGGGATAATTGGAGAATGTGGTTTCGAATCATAATTTTCAACTATTATCTATTGTGATAATCATAGTACCATTTGAATATGCAATGATCCAGTTCAGAGATAGCGAACCAAGCACATTGAGATCCATATGCATTAAATTAGATAGCTTGTGCATGATGGAACCATTGATCTACTCTTTTGTACATCTTCAGAACAAGTAGCAAACATCTTCACCAAAGTTTTTTGTGAGAAGAACTTCAACAATCTTATTGTTTCGGGGATTAAAATTGATGCCGATGGTTTATGTGCTAGCCAAGCACAATATGTTTTGATACATGATGTAAAATGAAAATTAATAAAAATACCACAACTAGCTACGCACCACAACATTAAAGAGAAGGGGGCATGATTTCACAAAGAATAGGGAGGGGGAATTATTCAAAAATTGAGCCTATGGGGAAAATCCAAATGTCTAAGGTAAAACCCATAAAGTTGTCAACTACCATTTTTGTCTTTTTGTTCCCAGTCATCTAAAAGTGGTTGCAGAAGTTATCTCCTTAGGATGGGAGAGGCATGGAGGTCAAATTCAAATTTGGGAGGTCACTGTTAGAATAATCAACCCATAGTTACCTAACTTAGACATTAATTTTACTTATTTTTGTTTTATTACCTAGTTTCCTAGATTCCACTCTATGCTAGTTTCCTTCTACAAGTCCAAGAAGTCAACACATGCTAAAAATGAGTCATGGAGCACTTGAGAAACATCCTAGAAACCCAATTTAGCATGTCTACTTTATTCTAGATCCTCCAAAGCGCATATCTACTTTTTCTGAAAAAGATGTCTGTTTTATTGAGATTTTAAGGAAAAAGGAAAAGCTAGACTAGGTGTAGTTGACTTGTTTTGTGCCCACATCATCCTCCCTCGTTTTCTCCTAATAAAAGCACGTATGAGTTTTCTTTCCATCCCTTATTAGCTTGTCTATTTGACTTAGCCAATTCGTGAGCATCTTGGTAGATTTAGAAACTGCTTTATGTACCTATGGGCGATTTAACTAGATTTAGTAAGTCTACTTTTTGACCATTTCGAATGGAATCCTTATGCATTCAAATCTCTCATGTAATTATATATTGCAAAAGCCTATTACTTCGTAAGGTTGGATATTGTACACTTGTTGAATATAGATCAGTGTTATGCTCCAATTTCAGTCTCCTTTGGTGTGAATCTTGCATGTTTGATTAGCAATTTTGTGAGTGTAATTGTTCTATCTCTTGGGTTCAATTTCCACATTGTATCAGATCCTTTGTAGATCGATTTCTCTCATTTCTTATTTCTATTGTAGGTTAGACATCTTCACTGGAAACACATTCTACTGACTAAAGGGCATAATTTTTGAGCTATGGACCAATATCAGAAGATCATCTTAACTCCATTCAATTTCTTTGAGTGGAAAGCTAAGATGGAGATATTGTTGAGAGATGATGTTACCAACAATAAAAAAACTAATAAAAATAATGTAGTCTTATAAAGTAAAAAATTAAATCTAAATAAATAAAAATAAATAACTTCATGCGGCTAAAAAAGAAAACAAAAAACTAGCATAGATCAATCTTAAACCAACATCTATCAAGCACCAAGAGGGATCAAATTTCTTAAGGTGTAAATTTTTTTGGACAGGTATAAAATTTAAGATGAACAAAAATTTACACCTCAAAAAATAAAATTTTTAAATAAAATAAATGGCATTATGTCAAAAAGACCTATGGTAAATAAAGCCATAAAACAAACTTAATGCAAAAACAAATATATAATTTTTCTTCTTCTAATAAATATGGAAAATTAAAATGATGGAAGACAGCCATCCTTCTTCTAGAAAAAAACTATGGATAACCTGCATGATGGAGTCTAAGACTTTGCCACCAAAGTTCTGGGCCGAGGCTATAAACTATGGATCCTACATCTAGAATAGGGTGCCTCATAAGTAGCTTAATGGTATGACTCGTTTTGAAGCTTGGAGTGGGCACAAGCCATATGTGACCCATTTTAGGATTTTTGGCTCAAAGGCTTTGGCTAGAATTCCAACTGAAAATAGGAAGGCTTTGCAGCCCCAAAGCCAAGAGTGCCTATTTGTTGGGTATTCTGAAGATTCAAAGGGTACAAGCTGATCAACTTGAGAGCTAACAAATCTTTTATTGAAAGAAGTGTTCAGTTCCAAGAAGAGCCTTTAGTAGCAGTTGAAGTTGGAGAGTCTTCTTCACCACCAAATCCATTGATTGTAAATGGAGAGACTAATGAGGTTGTTGATTTGGATATGTCTGATAATGATGATTTGATTGCAAATCCTAACAGTCCTACAAGACCAAAATGACCAATACAGACCATTCATGCAGCTAGGGAACTAGCTAGAAATCCTAGTAACACTAGAAGGACTAGATCTCAGTTTGAGAGTGCCCTTTGTGTGAAAGATCCTCTATTTACTGAAAAGTGCTATCTGATGGTTGAATAATATCCACAAACATATGAAGATGCAACATATGATCCAAGATGGCAAACAACCATGAAAGAAGAATTTAGCTCTCTCCAAAAGAACAACACTTGGGAATTGGTTGATCTTCCCCTAGGGAGGAAGCTAGTTCAATGTAAGTGGGTTTTCAAGACTAAGTTTGCTGTTGATGGTTCACCTTTGAAATATAAGGCAATATTGGTAGCCAAGGGATACTCACAAGTACATGGTATTGACTACAATGAAACCTTTGTACTAATGGAAAAGATGGACTCCATAAGGCTAGCTCTAGCCATTGCAGCTTTGAAGCAGTGGGAGGTACATCACATGGATGTGAAGTGTGCTTTCCTAAATGGAGATATCACTAAATATATTTACATGTAGCAACATGAAGGGTTTGTTTCTAATACATATTTAGTGTGCATGTTAAATAAATCATTGTATGGGCTTAAGGAAGCCACCAAGGCTTGGTATGCCAAGATTGATGGATTTTTGCTATCACTGAGTTTTGTTCAATGCAAGTCTGATCCTAATATCTATTTGAAGTTGATTCATGGTTATTTGATGATTATTGTCTTGTATGTGGATGACCTTCTGATTATAGGAAGTTCAAAGTAAGAGATTTCCTCCTTTAAGGATGCAATGAACCATGTATTTTCTATGACAGATTTGAGATTGTTGAGCCAATTCTTGGGTCTCAAAATTGCTCAATCCCAACATGGAATAAAATTACATCAGTCCAAGTATGTTCTATATTTTATAAACAAGTCCAACATGAAATATTGCAAGCCAAGCAAGACTGCCTTCCTTTCAGGAGTTAAGCTTGAAGAAGTAGGTTCTTCTCCTATGGTAAATAATGCACTGTATAGGCAATTGATTGTGTGTTTGCTTTATCTTACACACACTTGAACTGATCTATCTTATGAAGTAAGTGTGGCTTTGAGATACATTGATCAGAGGGTCATGAGATCCATCAGAGAGCAGCCAAAAGGATCCTAAATTTTGTTCAAAGAACAAGAACTCATGGGATCTTTGTCGAGCGAAATTGATGTCGTTTTAATTCCGTTGCAGTAATTGCCCAACTATTTATTTACTTATCAATCCAGGGTACGTAAACTGACGAAGCACGTTCACTGTTTGTGCAGGACTGAAGTAAATTTAATCTAACTTAATCTAAATTGCTGAAATTAAATTAATCTAGGAAAGCATTGAACACTAACTAGGAAAGCATTGAAACACTAACTAGGAAAGCATTGAAATTGTGTAAGAGAAATACAACATGTGAAGAGTTAACAACAATGACATAAGTGAGCTCACATCCACAAATCAATAATCAAATGACAATCATGAAAATATAACAATGAAAGCTTAAATCACATTAAGGATCTCAATCAAGACTAATCTAACAAGTACAAAATCCAATCCAATGCACTTCCATTACAACCCTCCTACAAGCTTAATCACAACCTAATTACGGATTCCTGGAATGGAGAGGGAACACTCTCCTTTATACATGAGAGGCCTTAAGAAAAAGATAAGAACAGATCCACTATTCTCTCAACTACTCTCAACCACTTTCC
>LPNX010029623.1:63233-78827 GCA_001517045.1 Pseudotsuga menziesii
CTGGAGAAATCCCTCGACAGATCAGCCAGAAAAGGGCTCCCATAACTCACCCCTGAAGAGTGCATACTTTTGTGAAGATAGATCCAAAATCCAAGAAGTTTTAGTTTTTTACCAGTTACCACTACCGGGACAAACTAGGGATTTTAGTTTTCTTGAGACTCTATCATCGATATCAGAAAAAGAAAGATACAATCTACCTCGCCCTAGGGAGGTGCGTCTTTTGTACCTCTCAATCCTACTAGGGTTTCCAGGTGAGAAATTAGGGCTTCTACATCAAACCCTAGGTCATCCAGAAGTTTTCTTCTTCAAGTAAGTACTTTTCCTCCTTGTTCCATTTGAAATTCTCATTCTGTTAAAGATGACAAAGAACACAAAGCTAGATCAAAGCTTGAAGGTGCTGAAAACTTCAAAGCATGGAAGTATAAAATCATGCTCATCCTACAAGAAAATGGTCTAGAAAATTTTGTGAAGGAGAAAGTGAAAGAACCAGAAGAAGAGGAGGCTAAGTCCAAGCATAAGAAGGATACGATCATATCCAAAAGGATCATAGTTGACTCCATCAAGGATAACTTGATTCCTCAAGTATCCTCAAGGGAAAATCCAAAAGAAATGTTTGATGCTCAATCCATTCTATTTGAAGGAAGAAACATCAATAGGAAGATGGCCCCGAGGAATCACCTCAAAAGTGTAAGATCTAAAAAATCAGAGGCCATGCAGTGTTATTTTTTAAGAGAATCCATTTGGTGATACAATAGAAGAAGCAAAAATTGTGATGACCACCTTAAATGGTCTTCCGAGAGATTGGGAATATTTTATCCAAGGAATCTGTTCAATAAGGAAACTAACTAATTTCAGAAAGTTGTGGGAAGAATGTGTCCAAGAAGAAGAAAGGATAACGGCTAGAGAAGATAAGCTAAATGGCAATGAAGATCAAACCTTGACAGCTCATGCCAAAGGCAAGAACAAAAGGAAGAGTCATGAACATCCCCATAAGACGCAAGGGTTCAAAAGGCCCAAGAAATACTTCTTAAATTATGAATGCTTCACTTGCCACAAGTTGGGACACATTTCTATCAACTGTCCCATGAAAGAAGAAAGAGTGAAAAATATGACAAGATTCCAAGCTCGTGCTGCTGAAGATAGTGATCAAGAAGTTGAAGGGGAAGCAAGAATGATGAAGACTCTAGTGAATAATATGTACTGATCTCTGCTCTAACAAGATCAATCTCACCAGGAAATGACACTTTTCTAGTAGATTGTGGTGCACCCAAGCACATGATAGGTTACAAGGACTCATTATCATGCCTTGTACAAAAGTAATGCTTGGAGATGATTCCCAATGTCCCATCAAAGGAATGGGAGAAGCATCCTATAAGTTGGACTCTGGGAATTCCATGAAGATGAAATATTTCTTGTATATCCCAGGGCTAAAGAAAGAACCTCGTTTCTATTTCATCCTTAGACAAGAGAGGCTTCAGAGTTTCCTTTGTAGATGGAAAATTCCTCATGTTGTCAAAAGGAAAAACCATAGATGATGCAGTAGAAATTATAGTTAAAGAAGGAGGACTCTACAAATTGAAGGCACATACAGATTCAAAATTAGCAACTAGTACCATAAACCCATGTGATTTATGGCACAAAAGACTTGCTCATATTCATTACAAAGCTCTACCAATTGTAAGCAATGTAGCCAAGTAAAAACCCTGGCTATGTGCTTATGCACCTCCCTTCCGTCAAAGGGACAGAAGGGTAGAGTTAAATGGTTAAAAAGAAAGCTGTAAACAAACGATTACCATCTCTTTTCTGTAAAATTGGGCCACCATGCCCTAGTTTGGATGTTACCGCCTCTCCATGTGCTTGATGGTACGGAGGATGCCTCAATGTATAAGGTGGAGAGACGGTGGGGAAATAGAATGATTGGCAAGTTGTGGGTATTGTGAGAAGAATGATTCTCACCGTACTCACAAATGATAGAAAAATATGGCAAAGGAATAATTAGGTAATCTTGTGATGGAGACCTCCACACTATTTTATAGTTTTTCTCGTCCTTTTCTCTCTTTTAGGGTTTTGGAACCCTATTTAGGGTTTTAAGCCCCTTTGTGAGTGTTTAGCTCTTTTGAGGGTGTTTAAGCCCTTTTGAGGGTTTTTAATCTCTTTTTTATATTTTTTGAGCTTTTTGAGAGAGCATAATGTTAAAAACATAGTTATGGAGGTCAAAAATGAGGGGAAAAAGATAGGAAAAAGATGTATGTATATGGTTTAGGCCATGTAGAGCTACTTGAGCAATTTTTTGCGTTAACAAGAAAGGTTGTGATTTGTCTACCATAAATTCAGATAGAACATTAAGGAATATGCAAAGGATGTGCAAAAGCAAAGAATACTTAGAATCCTTATCCAAAAAGTGACAACAAAGCAAAAGAGATCTTAGATATTATCCATTCAAATATATGTTGTCCAATGCAAACAACTTCATTAAGTGGGTATGTTTAATATGCTTCTTTTATTGATGACTACTCCCACAAGACTTGGATATACTTCTTGAAAAAGAAGGATGGAGTGTTTGAAAGGTTAAAAGAATTTAAGGCCCTACTAGAAAATATCTCTAAAAAAAAAATAAAGATATTGAGGTCAGATAATGGAGAAGAGTTCACATCAAATGAATTCAATGATTTCTACAAGGAAGATGGGATTAAGAGGGAGCTCACCATTCCCTATAATCTTCAACAAAATGGTGTGGCGGAAAGAAAGGATAGATCTATCATGGAAGCTATGAAAGCTATGATACATGATCAAGATCTACCAATGTATATGTGGGAAGAAGCAACTAGAACAACAGTATATGTACAAAATAGAATCTCCCACAATCCCCCTCAGAACAAAACTCCAGAAAAAATGTTTTCCTGACAAAATCCTGACGTAAGTCACGTAAAGATATTTTGTTGTTCCGTATACATACATATTCCCAAGGAGAAAAGAACAAATCTAGATCCTTCAGGAAAGAAAGGATTGTTCGTAGGTTATAGCGAGTAGTCAAAATCTTATCGAATCTAAATCCCAGGCTACTGTCAAATTGAACTCAGCAGAGATGTCACATTTGAGAAAAATACAACCTTCAGAAAGTCAAAGAAAGATAAGGGAGATGAACAGGAGCATGAAACTCCTAAAGATGCAGAAAGTCCTAAACCAATTAGGAATGAAGAAGAAATTCAGATGCCTAAGGATCATGATATGATTGAACCTCAATTACCAGAAGAATTACCCTGTGAAATGATTTCTCGAAAGAGAAAACTTGCCTAGGTTCATGATGTAATTGAAGAAGAAAAAGTACATGGTTCTCGAGAAGGAACCATTAGAGAAAGGAAGAAGCCAAAGTCATACCCCAGTTATTTGGATTTGATGAGTGATCTAGTTGATAAATAACCAACATGTTTTGAAGAAGCAACAAAGTAGAAGGAATGGGTTGATGCAATGGTCGAGGAATACCAATCGATAATAAAGAATTATGTGTGGGAAATAATACCAAGACCAAAATACAAGTCAAAGGTATCATTGATATGGATCTTCAAAATGAAGCATTCCACAGATGGTAGTATAGAAAAGTACAAGGAAAGGTTCATAGCTCATAGGCTCTCCCAAAAGGAAGGAATTGACTATGAAGAGACCTTTGCTCCAGTATCTAGGTACACTTCAATTAGAATCGTTCTTTCCTTAGCATTCAACAAGAATTGGAAGTTACATCATATGGATGTAAAGACAACATTTTTAAATGGCTTGATAGAAGAAGAATTTTATATTGAACAACTGCAAGGTTTCGAGACTAACGATCAGGAAAATTATGTATGCAAAGTTAAGAAAGCATTGTGTGGACTAAAACAAGTACCCATAGCATGGTACAGAAGAATCGATGGATTCCTCATGAGTTTAGGCTTTACTAAGAGTAAGACAGTTTCTAACCTATAGTATAAGATTGAGGATGATGGGATTATGATACTAGTACTATATGTGGATGAATTATTCTTGACAGGAGAAGATAAGCCCATCAATGAATGTAAGAAGAAGCTTGCTGTAGAATTTGAGATGAAATACCTTGGAATGATGCACTACTTTCTAGGTCTTGAAGTATCGCAAAATCCAAATGAGATTTTCTTAAACCAAGGAAAATATATAGTGGAAATCCTAAAAATATTTGGAATGTTAGATTGCAAAGCTATGACTACTCCGACGATAATAAATTTGAAATGATTGAATGATGATACTTTGGAAACTGTAGATGCCACTTTGTACAAGCAGATTATTAGTTCAATCATGTACTTCACCAATACAAGACTAGATATGTGTTTTGTTGTAAACATGCTAAGTCAGTATATGGTGAATCCCAAACATATTCATATGATAGGAGGAAAACATGTGATGAGATATCTAAAGGGAGCATTAGATTATGGGCTCAGATGTGCATCAAATGGTGAGATCATATTATATGGGTTCACAGACTCAGATTGGGTAGGAAGTTCTAAAGATAGAAAGATCACCTCAAGATGTTTTAGTTTGGGATTAGGCATGATCTCATGGTTCAATAGAAAAAAGACTACTATTGCTCTTAGCACAGTGAAAGAAGAATACATTGCAGCTTGTTCGGCTTGTAGTGAAGTAGTATGGCTTCAAACGATGTTGGCATGATTATTTGATGATGTTACTGATATCCTTTGTGATAATCATAGTTGTATTAAGATGACAAAAAAATTAGTATTTCATTAAAAGTCAAAACATATTGAAACTAGATATCACTTCATTCGAGACATGGTTAAGAAAGGAGATATAAAGCTCAAGTATGTTCCTACAGAGGAACAAGTAGTAGATGTGTAGACTAAGCCTATGGCTTGTGTAAAGTTTGAATACTTTCGAGAAAATCTTGGTGTATTCCAAAATGACCTCTCTTGAAAGAGGGAGTGATGGTAGATGGAAGAAGGATGCAATGGTGAGTAGCTCAATCTAGAGTAGGGTAAATTTGGCTAGGACTGTTTGGCCCGAAAGGGTTAGTCAGATGAGGCTTGTTGATCCTAGGGGGATAAGTATGTCTGTCTAGATCATTTTAACCTAAGTGGGTTTCTAAGCCAGTACAAGGCTTGTTGGTCCCCATGAAGATCCATATGCCTAACTAGGATTGTTGGCTCGAAAGGGTTAGTAACTTAGACAAAATGTTCGGATGGATCTACCAGAGAAATCACCATGATGTTGCTCTGAGATAGTTACAGGGCAGGATTGTTGTTACAATATTGATATACTGTTGATTGTTAATATTCTTTCTTTCGATAGTGTAATACTAATGATTGTTGTTGAGATAGTTGCTTTAGTATATTGTTATACTGATGACTGCTGAGATGTTTGGTTCATTATTTTTATATTGATGACTACTGAGATGTTTGGTTCAACATTGTTGTGCTGATGATTGTTTTTGATATGTTTGGTTTAGTATTGTTATACTGATGATTGTTGAGATCATAGTTTCTAATGATGTTGTCTTTGTTGGTCTGGAATGTCCTCTCTTCATATTTTCCCTTTTCGTTTCCATTTCCATTGTCATTGCCATTGAGGAGTGCAGAAGAAGATATGATGTTACTATTTTTTCTCTTTGGCCTGGTACCTTTTCCCATTTTCTTGCTTAATGACCAAAAACACAGGCACCTTCTACAAATACAAGGAAACATAAATAACAGATAATATTCAAGAACAATAATATGTGTAAAGAGAGAGAAAGAATTGTTGGACATAAATACCTCTACTCGGACCTTCCTTATTGGCATACCTTAGCTTAGGTAGACTCTGAATTGCAGTGAACCCTTTTTTTTCTTCAAAGTCTCAAACAACCCTTATCATACGCAATTTTTAAAATGCTCCAATAACATAAAACTTCTTCAGAGCTATTTCGTTCCTCGCTGATTGATGAATGAACAAGTGAAAATCTATAAATAATCATCCATGGAATTATTTTGGAGGAAGATATGGTCTGAGCGCCAACCATTCAAAACTCAATCCAAATTAAAGCAACCCCATGCATACATTTTGTCTTTGTTGTGGGCTAGGGGGCTCTGGGCCCAAGAGTTTGGGGGGGCTTTTTTGCATCTTTTCCTTAATCTATCAAAAGTGCTCCCATTGCAAACCAATGCACCAGAAAATGCTCAAAACGTTGTGGCACATTAGAGGGAGTGCAAAAATATGATGTGCCCTCTATCGAGCATAATTGCATAAATCTATTTATAAATATAATATAATAATAGTAATAATTCATTTTTTAATTTTTTTGAAAGTATAATTGCATCAATCCATCTATGAATATTATAAAAATAATAATTGTTAATTGAGTGTAGATGGAGTGGTTTGGAGGATTTTTTATCCTTTCCACTAGGATTCAAATCTTGCTTTGTGACATTTTCTCCTTGGGATCCAACTTTTACTATGTAATGATTAACTTAATTATGGCCATACCTTGATTCTCTGGAATAGCATGTTCCTATACATTCACTTATAAAAATAAATGAAATTATCACCCAAGAAAATTATTTCTTAATTTTTTTAACCTTTCAATTTATGTTGCATAAGTATTATGTTGGCACTTTGTGTAATGGTTTGCAAAATTAAATTCCAATGTACGAGTCTTCAATGCTCTACCATATTTTGTACATTACCTTAGTACAATATATGTTATTTTTGTAGTGCACCTTTCAAGTGCACTATTTACTTTCTAGTGCACCATATGAATGCCCAAAATCAATTTTTTTCTTAGGAGACTGGATTCACATGTAATATATATTTGCATAATATATAAGTAGATAATCACTCCAATGAGAATGAAGATCACACATGTCGTACATAACACATGGTGCACTAAATTACTATAAATGCATGTTATGGTGCACCATGAACCCTAGCATATAATGAGGAGTATATATTTACGTTGAAGAAGTTAAATAATGGAGACAAAGTCTCCCAGATTCCTCGTCAGTTTGATGAATGGTATTTGGGCAGGTGTGTTATTGGTCCAATGAATGGCGTGTGGACAGGTGTGTCGTTGGTCCTACGAATGGCATTTGGACAAGTGTTTCTTTAACTAGGTTTTGATGGAGCCTTATTTGGTAACTTGTGGCTTTCCTGTTGCAAAACCTCTTTGTTTCTCTAGTTTCTGTCCTACGCTGACCACCTGATTGATTTTCGATCATTTAGGATTTGGTATTGACAGGCGGACTAATGGATTTTGGACAAATGTTTCGGGTGTTTTGATAAGTGTTTTGTTAACTAGAGTTTGATGGGCATCCTCTTAAAGCAGCAACAACAAATTTAGTGACATTACCCACAAGCTCAGTATCCACCACTACAAAAATGTAATGGATTCCATGAATATAGAGAGGTTTTTCCCTGAAGACCCAAAAATGTAATGGATTCCATGAATATAGAGAGGTTTTTCCCTGAAGACCCCCTGTTGTCGAAACTTAAGGAGATGGAGGGTTTAATGGACATCATTCTCGAACCTTGGTCAGCATTGCCATCAGAATCTAGTGTTTCTAACTTCAGTTTTTCCTTTTTTATCACATTTCCCTAGTCCTCGTCTTCATTTTGTTATGTATCCTCACCTTCGGCTCATTATAACACATAGTATTATGTGCTTGTTATGGCTAATTCTGGAGCAGTTTATTATCTTTCATCTCTCATGGGGCTCGGTTGCATTGATAAAAAATGGGTCGTGCTTCAACGCTGGGCACTTCAGCTCTACAATCTCAGGCACGACTTCCATGGGGGGCATCCATTTTTTCACCTGGAGGACGGTCATGTGGACATTGTGGTCCTCGATCTCTGAACATGCTAACACTATAACCTTCTTCAAGCTTTCAAGGCTACTGGAGAGTGCAATTCGTGCCTCTAATTCCCAATATGATAACCCATATATATTGGATAGGCTGAGAGTGAAGATTATGCCAAACCATAGTGGAGACAGGGGGTAGGATGTTTTCTCAGTTGAATATAATGTAAGAGATCATCTGAATACCATTTTACAGAGTCTATGGTGGACAGGTATCTTAAAAATTTAAAATTTATTAGAAAGCTTAGACACGTCGAACATGCTCTGAGTGCTTACATGGTAGACTATGAAGCCAAATGACTCTATTTCTTGGGATTTAGAGCAGGATTTCAAATACTCAATGCAGATTGTGGGAAGTCGGATAACGTCATCCCCAACGAGGCTACCATGGGCAGAGGCTGTCAAGTGCCAGCTCATGAATGAAACTAGATCCTTTGGTGCCCTAACTTTAATTGATTTATACAGACATTGTTAAACTCTCATGGGCTCCGGTTACAAATGCTAGAGGCAAATCCAGGAAATTCACTTTTGGTAAGAAACTATTCCGTCAATCCAAGTGCGTTCCCAACATGCGCTTCATCGTAGATGGATTCTGCTCAACAAGCTCATTTTCTATTGCATATTTACTCACCCATTTCCATGCCGATCACGACGCAAGGCTTATGCCCCATTGGACGTGGGTTTTAATTTTTTAATCTGAGGTTACGACACAACTCCTGGTGGAATTCCTGAAAATATGAGAAACCCTCGTGGATCCACTGATGGTAGGAGATTATGTGATTTGAAATATGTGAGGTGAACTTAATTAAGGCCAATCACTGCCCCGACACGGTCCATTGAAGACACTGAAAATGTACATACGAGTGACATGAGGTATTCTCTGAAGATGAAGTTGGAGCCTTCCTTTATGGATTTGTTGGTGCCGATGTTATATATTTAGATACTACGTATTGCAATCCCAAATTTGTATTCCCTCCTCAGGAAGAATATGTAAAATACAAACCCAATACTGTATATAGAAGATGAAGTTGGAGCCTTCCTTTATGCATTTGTTGGTGCCGATGTTATATATTTAGATACTACGTATTGCAATCCCAAATTTGTATTCCCTCCTCAGGAAGAATATGTAAAATACAAACCGAATACTGTATATAGAATTATGAGGGAACATAATGATTCAATCTTGAAGTACACAGTAAAGATATCGGCAAGCCTAACTTCGAACATAGGTATTTCATGTTTCTTTTCTCAATTCATTAATTCTTTACGGTCAATTCTATTTTAGGTCTGGTCAATTAATTATTTAGGAACCTAATGATAAAATATTTAAGTCTACTCCAGTGGGCATCCCATTCATGTCTAGATGACATCTTTATGTTATTTCAATTATCTTCCTCTTAGTTCATGTATCTATATTTTCTTATTTTATGTAACTATATTGAATAATCCAATGTTTCATTGGGTGTTTCTCTAAGCCTCACATACTCTCCAAACAAGCTCTTATGTAAAATATTCAATCATATGACCATATATGTACCTCTTTCCAAATATTTAGTTTTGATTGTAGCACTCTAAAGTAGCCTTCATAATTTTATCAGTAAAAAATTGCAAGGAGCTCCACTCTATTGGCTTTACCGTGTACTCTTGCAACCCTCAAGTCTTGGAGTGAGGGTTTAATCTAAATCCAAAGCCCAGGGTTTTTTCTGAGTCATAGGGTTCATATGGCGTGTAGTGTACCAAAGAGATTAGTTATAATGTATAACGAAGAGATTAGTTATATTCTAGACCGAGGTTTTCCAATTTCCAACGCAAACCTCATACAAGATACAATACGATAGTTAGAATGCATACTCATGCATTTAGTAGTATGAAAAACACCATTTGAACTATGCTCACAATGGAGGTTTACTATAAAAATTATGTGCTATATGTCATATAGAAAATGATAGCTATGAATTGGAGCCAAAATACCATTTTTTTGGTATTAGAGCCGTGAAATGGAACCTTCAATATGATCAATAAAAGTCAAGAACAACAATTATTTTATTACTGGGAGTTAGTTATATGCATAAAGGCCATAGAACTGCCATGCTCAAAGAGGTAGTCATGGTGTGATCCGATAAGAAAATTAGTTATGGAATCCCTAGGAAAATTATTGAGTATCTAGAGTTGGTAAGTTGTCAAGTTTAGTATTGTATTATTCCAATTGCTTCTTGTCTCTCATGTGCCCACTGGGAAAATTTAAGATTTGGTGGTTCTATAGTGTTAACACATGGTCGGTTGCATAAAGGAAGGGAGGCTACATTTTCTTTCTTTCTTTGTGCTTATGTGGAATGAATATATGAGCATATGATCAAGTGCATGAAATTATTGTTAATAAATTAATTATTGTTTTCCTTGCTTTATGATGCCAATTATTGTTTTACGTGATTTACACCCAGGGTTATTGGGAATTTTTGTGCAATCCTCTTCGCATATGGGATCTATCTAAAAGAATTATTTTTGGATGGGACCTTTTCAGCACAGTGGTTTCACCAATTCTTTTTAATAAGTGGCTAAATTAATCATACACTTTCCTCATGTGTCTACAATGAAAACTATTTATGTGCCTCATGTTAGAGCTTCATCAACAGGTTGTTGTATAGCTCAATTATCACCTTGAATGGAAAAAAATGCCAAGAAATTGGAAGAGGCACTAGATGGATATGTAGATACTAAGACCATACAAGTGCTTGGGTAGTTAGAGTTATGTAACAACCTTTTTGTTTTGGTATAGGGTGAATCTGAATATGCAATAAATTTAAACCAGTGCTCTACTCTAGAATTTCACCATGGTGTAAATTTGTGTAGATTGTCATTTATGCATGACTTTAAATGAGAAACTACATTTCTGTTATTAACTAATATCCTACGTAGTTTACTACTTGTCTATTGCAATTTGTAATTTAGTTGTCTTCATTCTTTAAGTTGTGAGTTCAACAAAATATTCTTTTGTAGAAACCATTTAGGTGTAATTTCAAGTAGTATTGTCATATCTATTGTATGTAGTAAAGAAATATCTTGTACATTTATGCATTACTTCTTCCATTGTTCTTCCTATTTCCAGATGGATATACACTGTACACTATTAGTTCTACAGAAATATTTACTTTTACTTTAATTCAATGTAGTTGAGTAGGAGCATCAATATGATATTACATATTCATTTTCAAAGTTCCTTATATGTTTGTCAAATGGTTGAAATTTCGCATGAAGACATCATCTATGGCACGATGATCACTGGTGCCTTTGATATTTTCCTTTTGTAAAGATAAAGTGGTACACAACATTAAATGTGGACAGAATTATGATAGCTGGCTTTACTATTATATTATCCATCCAATATTAATTAACACTTATTATGTTAGAAGGTATGTAACCTCTCTTTGGAAAGCATTCACATTTCCCCAAATTTTTGGCATTGTTGGTGGAAATCCTTGGGCTTTAACATATATTGTTGGTGTTCAAGATGATCAAGCTATGTACTTAGACCCACATGAAGTGAAATAGGTACCCTATGACAATGGATTTATTGCGCGTTTGAATTGCTATATGGTTAGTGTCAATTTGAGAATTTCATTGTTTGGCCACCTGATCAAAATCACAGGCGTTCTTTCACCATGTTGTACCATTTTAGACAATACTTGTGCTAGAAAAAAATTCAATTATGCTTTCATTGCATTTGAATTCATAAAATTTCCACAATGGGAAATTTATTCCTTGGAATTTTTTATTTTAGTCATTAATTTGTGGTCCATGGATGTAATTTAAACAATTCAGATGTTTTTTTTAACATATATAAATCATTGAACTCTTCTATAAAAAACTAAACATTGTTAACTTCTTACATATAGAAGCTATATAAACTCTCGAAGCAAGCCTTATCTTTCCTAACCATAACTTTGATGCAATGCATTAGTATGTCTATATATTATAGATATGAAGATATACAGTGATTGTTGGGTTTCAATGCCACAATGTACAAAATAAATTTCTAGAATAAATTCTTCATTTTTGTCACCACAACTTTGATGCAAGGTTCAGATTGCAAAAGAAAACGTTTTTTCAAGACATAATAAATTACATCTTTTGTTGAACTACATTGTACATCACAATGCAAGAATACATTTGCATATACGATTTGTAGTTTTTTCTTGCTATGTACAAACTTTCCTTTGTACTTGTCGAATGGAAATCCAACAACCATTGTTTATCTTCATATCTATAATATATATAGACATGTCTTTCTTGTGTTTCCTTTCTTTCCATTGACGTACTTTAGTAGGATGATTCCATATAATATAATGCAAACATTTTTTAATATAATATAGTTTATTGTCAATGTATGGTCATTCAGAGACATGTTGAACATTTTACATATATATTATAGATATAAAGATATACAGTTGTCGCTTGACTTCAATGCCACAATCAAAAAGGCACGTTTCTAAAAGAAAGTCTTAACTTTCTTAACTTTCTTGATCATAAATTTGATGCAAGGGTTGATGTGCAAAACAAAAACCTTTTTGCAAGACATATTAACTAGAATATTTTGTTGAACTAATTGTAAATCACGATACAAAAAAAATTGAGTGTAAGATCTATGGTGATTTCTTGTAAGTATCTACTTTCCTTTTTGGTCATGACATTGAAATCGACCAACCATTATATATATTCATATCTATAATATATATAGACATGTATTTATTATCGCACCTTTTACAATTAGAGTTTTTTATGAAGTTCTTTTTACCAAATAAAATTTTCAAAATATCATTTAATTTGGACCTTCCTTATATGGTGATGATAGAAGTTTCAATTAGTGTATTAAACACTTTTACATTTGAGAGAGAGATAAAATGGGTTCTATCCCTTCCTTGTTATAATTACATCCTTCATCTTGTCATTTCAGAGGTGTTTATCCATCCTTGATTTATGGTGTTTAGGCTTTGTCTTGTGTTGACCCTTACCTATTGGTCCTATGTGCTATTTCCCACCTTAAACATGTAACCCTACCCCTTTGTCTTGACCCTGCCATTTGCACAGTTTTTTATCATATCACAATGTGTTTTTTTTACTATCATTTACCTTCACAATTTATCCAAAAGGGTGGAAAATTATGGAATATGATTTGGTACATATACCCACATTTTTCTTTTATTGTTAAAAATCTCATCGATTTTACCTGCACGTTATCGATGGGATTGAATTTCTCTTTGTCCCTTTTAATTTTTTAACTTTCTACAACATGCTTTGTTATGAATTTTGTTGTTGAACAAAATTCAAGTATACATATGTTTAACACATGAATTTTTATTCAATTTTCATAAATATCTCCTTCCCATATTGAATATTTTAGAGCTTCCATTTGCCGTGTGAAACTTCCATCTATTGTGTAATGATTCCAAGTGCCTGCTAGAATTGGTTTTAGGTTGTCATCTTCCATCTTTTGGGAATGCTACTCCCTAGATTAATTAACTTAAAGAGAGCCAAGACTTATATAAACCCTGCTATTCATTGTTTAATTCTTTCAAGAAATAAAAACTGAAGGAAAAATGTATCAAAGAATGTTTTCTTAAGGATTTTTATAGATATTGCAAAGTAAAGGTTGTGCAACAAACCCAATGAATTGAACAGTCTGAAAAGATATTTGAAATATTCATTAGATAAGTCACAAAAGATGAAAAAAAAAACTAGTTAGAGCAATTAAGATCTAAGTCCACGTTTGAACGCAACCATGCCTCTTGCTTCTTTGATGGAGCATTCCTACATTTATGGAGCATTTATGGAGCATTTATGGGCATCATTGATGGTCGTGAACCACCATCGATGTTGGTTGAGGGCTACCTCTGTTGATCTAAGTTCACAATTGTATGTAAGTGACCACCAAGACCTTACAAAAATTCTGTGAAATAAACCTGCCTAGAAATATGTACATGAAACACAGTTTAACAGTCGCTCGAGATTCGAAGGTCCCCTTCCCCATGGAACAAGATATATTCTATCCAACCAAATAAGTATGTAGGATGGTGGCTTGAAGATGAAAATAATATTATCTAACATATAATTTATTGTCAGTGTTCACAAATGGGTCAGGAGAAACCTAACATTCAGGTTTCACGTGAAAACTTGCAATGAACTACACACACAATTGCAAATCACTTGAATTTCCTCAAAACCGGATCATCCCAGAATACCTGAGAATTACCAAATAAAATTGTGTGAAAACTGGTTAACAAAACCACCTTTCAAAACACACACGAGAATTGCCAACAGTTGTTATGGCTATTGGTTGTGGAGCCTTATCTTCCAAATCCAAAGATATTATTCATCGGTGTTTGTACCCCAGGTTTTCTATACACTCGTTCCCAACAGTTTTGCGGATGCATGGTATTTGGTTAACCATAGTATTATCTGATGGTATTTCCCCTATAAAAGAAAAGCATTGTAATACGGCTGTGTATGGTATGGTATTGTGTTGTAGCATTGTAAACAATCTCTATGATTGTGTGAGAGAGACTATGAGAGTGTGAAGACGAAGTGTAGTGGTATTGATAGAGGTTGTATCCCTTCATCTTCCTAGACAGTAATTAAAGGACTGGAAATTTCTGTATGGATGTATCCCATCATTTGGGTGAACCACTTTATATCCATGTCTCTCTGGAATGTGTTAAATGCGTTTTTGCATCTTGTTTAATGATTTACCTGTATATATGTTATTTCTCTATGGTCTTGTTTTCTAACAATGTCTGCCACTTCTATTTGGATTTTTTTTTGAGCTTCCCTTGTTTAAATAGAAATGTTGTAATATGTCTTTATCCCTTTTAGTGTCATCATTTAAGTTCTAGCGTTAATATTCCTCTACTCATCTAAACCTACTCTGGAATTTATCATATCTCTCTCTCTGTCAGGTATGTGCAGTGACTTGTCAATTATTTTGAAAGCTAAATATTTGAATATAAGGAAGGTCCCAATTCACCAAGTGATTAATCAAACTTTCTCTTTTTTGTTACACATTAGATATGTTACTGCTACTACAATGTTGTGTAATTACTCTTATTACTTTTGTTGCTTTGTTAATTCTATATTTAAATTTATTTAATGTGTATTTGATTTTAACTTAGTCACATTTGAAAATGTTAAAGTTGAAAGAGATGAAAATTCTCTTTTACTTGATCAAATATAAAGTTCTCTACTCAGAAAATACTAATATTGTCACAGATATCGACTTCATGATTACTTGGAAACAAGTGTAAATTTCCTCACCCATGAATCAAAGAATATTTGTTTCGTCTTGTGGGAATTTTTCAAAAGTAAAAAATTGAACATGGATTCATTGTTAAACATTTGAGTTTATGTACAAGGGATGGAATAAAAAAATGCTTTTGGATACCTGTTACAACTTGCAAGTTGTACTCTAGAAACATTCCTTTGAAAATAAATGCAATAGGTACACTTTCGCATCTAAATCTTACTGTGTATACTTTTTCCTTTTCAAGCAGTCCCCTTGACTAAATATATTAATGTGTTTTTTCGAACTGTTACTTTTTCCTTTAAGTTACTAACCTCAACTATTTGTTGGTGGTTAGATTTGCGAATAGGATGCCTAACATATCAACAATACCAACAATTATTATTGAAATGGATGTTTCACATGGTTCTCCATTATACAAAATTGTTTTTAGCATCACAAAACACATACA
>LPNX010029623.1:80120-127174 GCA_001517045.1 Pseudotsuga menziesii
TTCATTCTATATACCTAACCATCAAAATATTTTATAATCTTCTCGTTTGTTATCATCACCAAGCCAAGTATAATCCACCAATTCATGTTCATTCTATATACCTAGACATCCAAATATTTTTAATGTTATCATTTCCAACACAGGTCTAGCACGCCAAATATTTTTAATGTTATCATCACCAAGACAACCCAAGTCTAACACACTAGAAATTTTCAGTATTACCATCATTAATCCAAGTCAAAAGGTGTTTATTCATTCTATAAACCTAGCCATCTAATACAAAAGATGTTCATCGTATATACCTAGCCACCCAAGTTTAAGTAAAAGAAAAATATCACATCCAACCAATCTTTTAAATGTTATCATCACCCATCCAAGTGTAATGCACAAAGTCCCCAAGTGTAACACATCCAAAACACATCTATTCACAATGAAATTCAAGCTTTACATATCGCCTAGTTTATTTAGCATTACAAATCACGTACTTGGCATTGCATCTAGATAGTTTTTTAGTAATTAAATCCATCTATATAAATCTCTTTCTATGTAAAAGCAATACTTCAACAATTCCACATTTATGTGGCTATAGAAATAGTCAGAATATTCTTGTGTATTTTCTCTCCACCTCTCACACACGATTTCGATTTATAAAATATCTCACTGACAACTATCTATCAAAAACTTCACCACATTCAACACAAAATATTTGATCCATATGACCGTCGAGCTAAGCTTAGGCACTGAGGAAGCCACTGACCCACCTTAGGAAAGTGTGTAAATTTGTTGTACGGAATGCCTGTTGTTATTATCAAATGAAAGGATAATGTTAACGCAGATAATTCCAGCCAAGTCACTTATGTCATGCTTAAACATAACTTATAATTAGTTGATTCCTAATTTCCCATAAGGAACCCAAATTTATCAACATCAAGAATTGTACCTAGATGAGGAGTGTGATCACAAGATAATTCATCATGATGTAAAAGCACCCAACATCTTACTGGATGAATATTATGAAGTTGTTGTGGGTGAATTTGGATTAACGAAACTTATGGATCACAAGGATTCAAATGTGACTACAAATGTTAGGGGTATTGTTGGTAACATTGTCCCTGAGTACCTCTCAATGGGCCAGTCCTCCGAGAAGACTAATGTATTTGGTTTTGGCATATTATGGCTAGAACTCGTAACTGGGAAAAAGGATTTGGATTTTGGTCGAGAAAAAACTGAGTTATGAATGATATGATGAATACCAAGTAAAATAACTTATAATGAAGAATATACTCTTGAATTGTGTGGTTGTCTTTTGCTAATTCTGTTTCAGGTTAAAAAATTACATCTGGAAAATAGGCTTGACATCATGATAGACAAGGATATTAAACCCAATTATGACAGATTTGAAATTGAGGAGATGGTGCAGGTAGCACTGTTATGCACTCAGTTTAACCTTGGTCATATCCCAAAGACGTATGAGGTGGTTAGGATGTTGGAAGGTGATGGATTGGCAGAAAGGTGGGAAGCTTCACAAAAATTTGAAACTCCTAAATACAAGGGGATGGAAATTATATCCAAGAGGTATTTTGACTTTATAGATGAATATTTGTCATTGGTTTTGAAAGCAATGGAACTTTCAGGTCCGAGGTGACTTGTGTGAAAATTTGATATCTCATGTTTCCAATTGCACTCTATAGCATGCTGGAGGCTTGTCTACCATGGTACATCTTGCATTAACCCCTAGGCAAGGTTGGTTGTTGTAGCTTTCTTGCAGTTTCACTGCGAGGCACACTATGATGGAAATGGGCAATACTGTTTTGGGTGTTCTATTGTAAAATTAATGTAGTATACTGTTACAGCCGATTTTATCACACATGGTTGATCACACTTTTATGGACTTCCCTGTCCCTCTGCAGACTCTTTGGACCCCATGAAATATTTTTGTACCTTTGATGTTTCCAATATCATCCCTAAAAACACCCATTATTTGCTGTACACGACTTTTAATCCCTTTCTCGCGTATATACGTGGATACTACCTTTAAAACCCATGTAGATCGGGATGTGTGCAAAAAGCCAAATATTTTTGGAGTTTTCCTTGATGTGGATCTGAGTCACTTGTCTCTTGTCCTTCCATATGCCTCGATATCACTCAGATTTGACATTCTATTACCCCATTGAAGCACTATATAAGGAACCCTTTGGATACATTGAAGAGGAGGAATTGAAGAGCAAGAAAACTATAGTCCATTGTTGTTGTAGGTTGCTTGTACTTGAGTTTGCATCCCTTTGTCCCTTGGAGCACTTTGTGTTCTTTCCAAGCTTGCCTTTGTTTGTGAGCTTGCTATTGAGAGATGGAGGATTGAGGTGGTGGAGGCCCAGGTGGAGGACTTAGTTTCTCCGGTTCGCATACATGCGGGCTGAGGTTGTCACTTATGTAATCTTTGATTTTATTAATAGAAATATCTTTTCCTGTCCAATGATGTGCATTTAAATGAATATTGAATCCATGGATGCATTTAATTTCTTATGCATTATTGATTATATATGCTAGAGTAGGCCTATCACTATATTATATAGCATTATTTCCTTGTTTACTGTTGTTGAGAGTAAATTCCTAACGCAAGCGGGATTGGAAAAAGCTCAACTGGGATATCCTTCAACCATTCAAAATAAGGTATGTTTTGAGATCCTTTAGTGTTAGACATTGTATTTCTCTTGCATATTGGGAAGGGATTGATTTCTGCGGTTTCTCTGTCTGTTGTGGTACCCCCCAAGCCATAGGAAGTTTTTCTCTGTAACAGAATTGGCTACCATACTAGGGAGGCTCCTAGTTATTTCTCTTTGGGGGTTTTTCGGCATTCAATGTGCTTAAATTGCTCTGATTTCTCTATTGACATTCCTTGTTTTTCTTTGGGGTTTGGGGGAACAATGTGCTTGATATTATTGGCTTGCTCTCTGTTTATCCCCATTTCTATGTCACATTTTATAGTATGTTCATCCATTGACACTCCCCTTTATTGGTTTAACCCTTGGCCTAGTTTTTACCATTGCCTTCTCTGTATACCCAGGTTTTTGGCCAAAAGTTGCATACATACGTGGATTTTTGGCCAAAATTCACGTATACATGCATTTTTTGGCCAAAATCCACGTATACATGCAGCTTTTTGGCCAAAGGTTGCGTACATACGCAGATGTTCTTTAAACAGTCGCTTACATCCTCCCTTTTGGTTGAGTTCGATGTTGTGGGAAGTTGTTGGGTGGGTTGTGAGTGTGGTTGGGTCTTCTTGGGTTCTAATGTTGTCTGTTGGATGCTTCTTTTGTGACTAGAGACCGCTTTTTCATTGATTTTTCTTTGAAATTAGTTTTAGTCATTTATCCTTTTTGTTTTTCCATTAGTGCATTACTCTTTTTTGTCTCGGTGTCTTCCTGGGCTTGTGTTTTATACTTGCTACAGAGACACTTTTATTTGTTTTTTTCATTCTTTTATATTGAAAAATACAAAATAGTTGCATCTTAGATATGGATTTGAGGAGGTACTTGCATTGGATTTCTTGGATGAGAGTTGTGTTTAGGCTTTCATATAGGAATGATTTCATATACATTTGAAGGAAAAATTTTGCACTTCACGTAGTAGCATACCCTTTATTTTTATTTGACGTGCATTTGCATTGATTGTTAGGTGTGCATTTTACTTCTTGTTGTGTCATAACTTCATTAGTTGCACATCCATTTACCCTTTGAGTAATTACAACCAATCAAAATCAACACATAATAAAATGAATTACACTCTTTTCTTTTCTAGGGTGCATCAACAAGATTAGGTTTTAGGGTCTTGGAATAGTTCATTGTGATTTAAATATCCAAGACTACTAAACAAAAACAATTAGGTGTCTATCCAGGTGAGATAGTGAAATCCTTGGTATAATTAGTGTTTCTGAGGACGCTCCTCTTACACAGGAGTTAAGCATGAGGTAGTGCCCACGATTGTGATTCGGATGACCCCTGGTCACTTTCTATAAGCACCGAAGATATTTCTAGGATTGTATTCATATCTAGGGGCTTTTTCGAGAGTTTCGGGCTTTGCTACCCTGCCCATACAGTTGATCCTGCCTGCGTCTGTCTGCCTGAGCATTGGTTATATTGGGGTGACCTTAGTTTCCTTACCTAGGTATCACAGGGGGTACTTGTAGAGGTTATTATGTAGGTGTCCTAGCTAGGTAGAGGTCGGACAACACAGTCACTTTATCCGTTGAAGCCGAGGGCCACTATAATTGGATACATACCTCCGCTTGTAGTGTATGGGAGTTTTGAGCCTCTCATAGGCGAGACATACCCGTTGCATTTGGGAGCTCACATATCCTCCCCTTGGTTTGTTTGTATTTTGGTTGTATATTTTCTTAGGAGTGTGCCCTTTGTGCTCTAGTTGACCTTTGGGATAGCGGTTACTTGAGTATATTTATTCTCTCTTGAGTTTGGGTCCTTTTATTTTCAGCATGCCTAGTATCCTATCACCCGTCCTTGGTCCTAGTACGGACCTTGGTGTCAGACTTGGGGGCATTAGAGCCCCTTATCGTGCTCATATATTTGGGAGTGGTCACATTCTGCCCTCTACTCCATTTGTGGAGGATGTTGACTCCCTTCTCTTGGTCTTTACACCGGTGGTCACCCTCACGAGGGTGGTAGTGGATGTGTGAACGTTGGGTCTACACCTTAATTTCCTTTTTGTGTCCCATTATTGACCGCATTGTTTCCTTTGGGTGTAGTTGCCATGATCATTCCTCCCTATATCCTATAGTTTGGATTCTTTATTGACTATTTTGGGTTGTTTTGGACTAATATGGTTGTCATGTAGGGTCCAGTTTTGTGTACACTCTCTCTGAGGTCTTTGACTCGTTCGTGCCTATCACAAGTATTACATCTGAACTAGCATATAGGTTAGGATTTCATATTATCCTACATTTTTCATGACCTTATGACCGTTTCATTTTAACCTTAGGAACGAACCCATTCCATGGTATCACAGAACCTTCATGCTGTTGTTAGAAGTGGTACTATGTGAATGGTAGATATTTCCTATACATGGGTGTCCTAGTTAGCTCCCTTTTGCATTTGGTACCCATGCTATGAGTCCTCTCTTAGGTCTAGGAGTCCCTTTTAGTCCCGCTAAGTCCTTGAGCAAGAGCTTCATACTCCTCTTGAACTTTATGCTGGCCATTTCCCCAGGACTCCCTTGTATATGTCAAGTTGTAATTACATTATCATGAGTTTTGCTTTCCTTATTGAGCCTTATGTTGACTTCTCAGACTTTGATTATCATCCATATATCCTGAGCTTGTCTCATGTCTATCCAAGCAGAGCCTTTTTATATATCTCTTGCAGCTTGATTCCCCATTTTTTACCAGGAGGGGACTTTCCCCCGAGTGTTGTTATCCTGCACTTGTTTCCTTTCATTGAGCATAGGCATGTTCCACTGCTTGGAAATAGTTTGTTTTCCCCTTGACACTCATCTCCTCCTAGACTTGTAACTATAAATAACTATTTTTCTTTTTCAATCTTTTCAAAATGTCTGAAAAAAGTCCACAAAAAAAAACCAAAAATCTGGGCAGGAAAAGATGTTATCTTTGGCAGCAGTCGATTCGTGTCACCTTCTAACATAGCACTGTATATCACATCTGTTGGTTGGGTTAGTAGTTTGACTTTAGGAGATGTACTCGTTTTTCTGAGTTTATCTCCACCAACTAGTTAAGCTTTTAGTCCCTATGGAGCCTCTATTGATGCCTCCTGTGTTGCAGAGATGTCCCATTTTTGTATATCGAGTCTATTCCATCTCCTTTCAATCACCACTCGCCTTTATGCTCTTGTTCGGAGGAATTTGAAACTTGATTCAGCCATTCTTCAGTTGTCTTGACTTTGCATGTCGGCCATTCCCAGTACTATTATTGGTTCGTGCACATATTGTTCAAGTCCTTCCACATTATACAACATTACTGAGTACCTCGTGTTAATTCCCTCCTTCCAACAGATTCCATCCCATTGACTTTAGATCATTTATTCTGGGATAGGAGTCTAGAGTCATTTGAGTGCCTTGAGACTTACAGTCATTAGTGGTAGGTTATCTCGCCATTGATAGTTTTGGGAATACATCAATGTCCCCTGATTGATGGATTCTTCCAAGTGTTTCACCTCAACACATTTATTCGCACTTTTTAGATTGCACTCTAGTACCTTTATTTCCATTTTCATTATCGGTGGGTGATATCGTGTCTTTTAACAGTATACATCAATGACCGGTAATCAGACAATGGACTACTTTGTTCGACCTTGACACCTCTATTCACATAGTAGGACATGTACTCATAGCGGTTTGTGTAGAATACTTTCCAGATCGGTGCCATTTCATATATGCTACTTCCTTGATCATGCCAGTGTCCATGAGATTTCAGTTCTCGTGACTTGATTCCAGTGTATGTCATATATTTTCAGCCATTATGGAGATCTTGATCCATTGTATATCTTCAGCTTCCATGGAGATCTTGATCCTTTGTATATCTTCATCATGGAGATTCTGATCTATTGTACATGGCGATGACCACACATATCACATTTTGTATATCATGCCTATTCATGGCCATTGTACTCTTATGTATTCGGGACTACTATATGTATTTGTAGTCATATGCAAAGTTTGATTATTGTACTATACTGATTGGATGGCTGGTTCTTCCACCTAGTTCATCATCACTCCACTTCTAGGATGGATTTATAATGTATTTCAGCCATCATGTTACCCCTCTGACCTCACACATTGGGGGGCATCTGTTACAGCTGATTTTACCACACATGGTTGATCACACTTTTATGGCCTTCCTTGTCCCTCTGCAGACTGTTTGGATCCCATGGACTATTTTTGTACCTTTGATGTTTCCAAGATCATCCCTAAAAACACCCATTATTTGTTGTACATGCCTTTTAATCCCTTTCTCGCGTATATATGCGGATATTACCGTTAAAACCGTGTACATTGGGATGTGTGCAAAAGGCCAAATATTTTTAGAGTTTTCCTTGATGTGGACCCGATTCACTTGTCTCTTGGCCTTCCATATGCCTCGAGATCGCTCGGATTTGACCTTCCATTACCCCATTGAAGCACTATATAAGGAACCCTTTGGATGCATTGAAGAGGAGGAATTGAAGAACAAGAAAACTATAGTCCGTTGTTGCTGTAGCTTGCTTGTACTTGAGTCTACATCCCTTTGTCCCTTGGAGAACTTTGTGCTCTTCCAAATCTTTCCTTTTTTTGTGAGCTTGCTATTGAGAGATGGAGGATTGAGGTGGTGGAGGCCCAGGTGGAGGACTCAATTTCTCCGGTTTGCAGACATGCCGACAGAGGTTGTCACTTATGTAATATTTGATTTTATTAATAGAAATATATTTTCCTATCCAATGATGTGCATTTAAATGAATATTGAATCCATGGATTCGTTTAATTGCTTATGCATTATTGATTATATATGTTAGAGTAGGCCTAACACTATATTATATATCATGTTTCCTTGTTTACTGTTGTTGAGAGTAAATTGCTAACACAAGCGAGATTGGAAAAAGCTCAATGGGGATCTACTTCAACCGTCCGGAATAAGGTATGTTTCAAGATCCTTTAGTGTTAGATGTTGTATTTCTCTTGCATATTGGGAAGGGATTGGTTTTTGTGGTTTCTCTATCTATTGTGGTACACCCCAAGCCATAGGAAGTTTTCTCCATAACAGGTGCACTCAGTTTAACCTTGGTCATATCCCAAAGACGTATGAGGTGGTTAGGATGTTGGAAGGTGATGGATTGGCAGAAAGGTGGGAAGCTTCACAGAAATTTGAAACTCCTAAATACAAGGGGCTGAAAATTATATCCAAGAGGTATTTTGACTTTATAGATGAAGATTTGTCATTGGTTTTGAAAGCAATGGAAATTTTAGGTCCAAGGTGACTTGTGTGTGAAAATTTGATATCTCATGTTTGGAATTGCACTCTATGGCATGTTGGAGGCTTGTCTACCATGTCCTATCTTGCATTAACCCCCAAGAAAGTTTGGTTGTTGTAGCTTTCTTGCAGTTTCACTGCGAGGCACACTATGATGGAAATGGGCATTACTGTTTTGGGTGTTTTATTGTAAAATTAATGTAGTATACGATATGCTATGATCTCTAGGATACATTTCCAAAATGGTTTTTCCGCACCACAATGAGGAATATATGCCCAAATTTTATCTAACTTGTCAAACTTTGAATCGATGGATTTCTATTGAGATTGCCTGCAAATTCTATAAATTTTAAGACAACTGGGGCTGGTTTTTGGTTTTTTGAGTTGGCCTCTGGGATTAGAGGTTACTCCATGATTATTAGGTTCCCACATACTCATTATGGTTGGCCTTTCTCAAAATTATGCCTAAGAAAATATGAAATCATCAAAGGATAACTTTGAATGCAACTTTTTTATTATTATCTAGTATATCTCCTCCAACATAATTTCTATCAAGTTAGTAAGCATTTTCAACCCCTAAATATGATACATTGACTAAACATTTCACTGTAAAATTTAGAATTTATTTATGCAATAATTTCTTAGTTTCTCCATTGTAGCATGGAAACAAAAATGTGATTCTCGGAACTAGTTTATTTAAAAGAAAAATAAGGGCATGTTGTTGCACACAATTGTGGTAAACTAAAGTGTGGAAGTTGCAATATGATAGGAATAATGTAAAACAAATATATGAAAAGATGGAAAAAATTGTATTCATCTTAGTTTCATGAGTGCGCCCTTGCAATTAATTTCTATTCTTTATAGTTATGTTTATTGCTACTTGCTTCTTCATGCTGTCAAGCTTGTTCCTGTTGTGTTTACAACAAGAACTTGATGATAGGGTTGAAAATTCATAAGCCATGATTAACCTATAAAATGCTAAAAAGAGCAATGTAGGTGGAAAACTTGCGGGTGAGATAAAGTATCACCAAAAGGACCCATTATTGAAGCCATTTTTTTATTAAAATCGGTCAAAATGTGGTTTGGAAATTGTTGTTTTTGCAATTTTTCATTTTCAGCAATCACAAATTGCAATCTTAAACAAAATGCCATGTTTTGAAACTACCCATAATGTCGAAAACACAATTTGAGCAACAAAAACTGCACTTTAAATAATTCTTTAATGTCGGAATCAGGCGAATATGGGGTGTTTTGGTTGGTCCATATTGGTATACCGGCTATGGTATATGAGGAATCAAGCAATGGAGAAATCATACTAAACAACAAAATAATTTTCATGTCACATATCTAGAAGTAAACTGGTTCCAACTGTTGATCATGTTGGACCACATTCCGAGAAAGATCCACTAGCTTCAGATCCCATGTGAAGAGCCTCTACTTTTTGATCTGGCCAGTGCAATGTGAAAGTTATTACGAGCATTGTAAAGGTTGTAACCAAGTTTTGAATTTTTTAAATCGTACTCATTATTTTATTTTTTGTGTACAAATGCATTTCAATTCTCTTCTATTATGGAGAAATCCTTACTAAGACACTCACAGGTGAAGGGTTTACTCATTCTCCCAAAAATTTTCATTGTTTACCCTTAAATTTTAGTGAAAATCAATCTCGAGTCTCTTCAAGAGGAATTTCCTAGAAAAGCAGTCCTGAGCCTCTTCAATATTCCTTTTGCATCTCTAAATGCCTATGCAAAGCTCTTATTTCTCACAAACAACACAACGGTCACTCATGTGGGCTTGTCATTTCCTCCTGATCACCTTTGTTGTTAATTGTCGGTTCTAAGAGTGTCATATGGTACACCAAGGTGAAATATCCTAAGCTTATTCTCTTCATGCATCTTGTACTTCTAAAGAGACAATCCCATGCCTTGAACAACATAATGCCAAGCAAACTCCAAATGTTTCCAAGGCTTCAACTCAAGGAAATATTGTATGGGATTGCAAACAATCTCCAAGTAGATCTATTCTTAACACCACACAAGAGTGGTTATCCCATCCTCGCATGGGATATAAACTATGTCTCCATCATATTGAATTGTGTAAAGAGGGATTAATACTAAAACATGTACCATCCTTTGTATGTTCTGGCCACTTGTCCATATTGCTTGTGTGCCCTTAACCCTAGTTTAATTAATGATGTGTATTTGATGGGAGATGTTGGGATACGAGTCTCCCCCAATTTATTCGAAGGTATTCTAGAGGAAAATCACCCCCTTTCATTTCAATGCTTGTCAATTGAATAATTGTGTTGCCTCAAGACTTGATACTATTCACAACAAGAAAAAATCTTTTCCAACCTTCTATGACGACTTATTGACTTAGCGTGAGTCCTTGAGGGGTTGTTTCAAAGTGTGTCTGCGGAATTATCATGATGAACTCCTCTTTTATTTAGGATAATCAGCCCTTCTAGCAATGTTGATGCCTTGGCTTGATTGCTTGTCATCTGTCATAGCCCCCAGTGAAAAGTGGCTTATTGTTTTCCATTGGGATCAAGGATGATCTTTCTTCTTTGCATAGATTTTCCTAATTTGATAATAAAATCCATTATTGGCTGGTATATTATGTGTTTCTAATTAACATGGCAGTGTGTAGTGACTCTTTATCAATATCTCAAAAAAATTATCAAGTCTTTTTTAAACATTTGAATTATTGTACTGGATTAGGTTGCATTTTATACTGATTTTTTGTTTTGATATATGCACTTTTCCCAGAGGATGTTATTACTTGCGTATTCATTGAACGTTGTTAACAATTATTTTTTGAATCTTATTTTGTTCCATTGAATTTTCTATTGCAACGTTGTTAAATATATGGTGTGATGTTGATGCAGTTTGTTTTGATGTGTATAACACTATTTGCAAAGATGAGGGAATTGATGAATTGGTAGAATTTTGTGGTGCTAGGGTGGTTGTTGCAACTTGGACTTCAAGAATAGTGTCAATCTTTAACTTTCATCATTTAATGTTTTAAGGGTTGCATTTCCCTCAATATTTTGAATTTTGATGTAGATCAATGGGTGGATCAGTGCCATTTGAGGATTCTCTTACTGCTAGACTTTTCCTGTTTTGGCCTTCATTGTCTGATGTTGCTAATTACTTAGAAAGCAATGCTCCTAGGTATGCAAAATTTGTTCAATATGTTTATTTATTATGTTGATAGTTTTCAGAAATATTTTGAAGGAATTACTCAAATGAAACCATATTTGGGTTGCCCCATTTTTTCCCTAGTATTAGAAAAATTCCACCATCTATTTAAAAACTAGGAGTTTTAAAATCTTAGGTCACATTCTTGAGAAATTGTAGGAACATACTAAAATCATAGGATTGAGTCATACTTTTTTCTTGATAGTTAACAACTTAAAACATCCTAATTTTCTGGGTGTAAAGAATATGAAGCATGTGCTCACTTGTAACCAAACATACTTGCACAACGCAACATAAATAACCTTACCAATATGCAAATATTGTAACAATAATGCTATAAAAATCGGTATTTGATGGTCATAACAATGACAAATATACTGAGAAACCTATACAGAAGCTTCTACATTGTGTGTCCAGAGTATCGACAAGCTATCTCTTACTATAACTCAAAAGACATGAAGAAAACAAACTTGGCATATCTAGATTTATTGTGAAATTGTGAATGAAAACTCACTATAGCACTATGATCATGATATCATCTCCAATATTTTTAATGGACATTTCTTCCACAGTGGTAAGATTTGGTCGTATTGGACTTTGTTGTACCATAATTGGGTGGTTGTACAAAATTTGGTGAATTCACCATACAACATGGATACAATATGGTCAACTTACTTTTTTCTTTGACAATATACCTCATGTATTTAATGATAATCCCTGTGGACTGATAAACCCAAAAAAAAATAGCTCAAAAACCCCAAGAATAAAAATAAGTTTCTTAAATACATCAATAAATATAACCTAATTCCAAAATTTTCAAGGAATCATTTTCTCTAATCATTGGGCATTCATTAAGATCATGTTCTTCTAAACTGGGAACAAAATGCAGATTTCGTATCTATGAAATGTATACTTCAATATTGGATTTGTGCTGAATTTTTTCATTACATATTTTCTTTGCATCAATTTGTTTTTGAATTCAAATTCTTATATGAATGTTTCTATTATGAATTTTTCACATATAGGAAAACTATATGGTCAACCGAACTTTTGATCAAGTGCCATATGGTTATCACCTTCTAATATACCATATGATAACTTGCATGTGATGCCACCCCTTATAACAATATAACTAGGAGCACATGATGACTATTCTTAGTGCCTCAAATCCTTTTATCTCCTCTTGTGGTCATTTGTTAGACATTAATAAAATTATATTATTTTAACTTTATCTATTAATGTCTCAAATTCTAAGGTTTTTATATGGAATTGAGCTATTATAAACTCAATTTAAGCATCATAGGAAATATATGCCCAATTTGAGTGGTATAAATTCCCAGTAGAGCTTTAACACAATGGATAATTTACACCCATATGTTGATTGTACTGAAAAGAAAAATATATATGGCATCACCATGATATATGGCATATGTTATGAAGAGTAAGGTATGTGGGTAGCTAGTATTTTGTATTTTTTTCATTCTGAAAAATCTAATATTTATTTTTGGGTTTTTGGACAATGGATCTAGAAGTTAGTGGAGTTCCACTAGCTTAGGTTCTAGGTATAGGGGGTGGGGTAGACAACGAATGTCATAACAGTCCCCCTAATATCGCCAATTTTAGGATTTAAATAATTTAGTTTGAAGAGGGAATAATCTTTGAAAATGGCTTAGCCAGAAAAAATAATTCCAATTCTGAAAGAATTACCATCACAAGTGATTGTAATTGAAAAGTTATCCCAAAATTAAAGTTATTTGTGCGGATTTCATAGGAGATTTCGCCTTTGATGTGTGGGAAGTCCTCACTCACTTGGAGTCCACATGAACCTTGAACCCCTTATTTTAATTATCATTAAGATCATCTATGTAAACCATGGAGATAATTATCTTTCTGATCCTTATCTTTCAATTGTGAAACCTTAATTCCATTTCTCTGGCCATTCTCTCAGGGATCCACCATGCCTAATACGTCTAATCATTTATCAATATCAATTTAACCGCCAACCAACATGCTTGTTAAATCTAAATTTGGAGTAACATTTTTTAGCATTGTATCATGTTAAGAATTAGGGATTTTAGCTTTTATTATCTCTAAAATTTAGAAAGAATTAGGTATTTTAGTTTTATTATATTTATTTCATAATGCAATATTAATTTATCAAGATATCTAAGTAAATTTTCTTTATGCCAACAATATTTATGTGGTCCCAATCCTGTTTTGTAGGTATTGTCTGCACAACCTCACGACATTAAAAGACCAGATGGCATGCTAAATTTATCACTTGAAGCTGGTATTGGTTCTTTAAATATTTATTTTGGCTTTACCCACTCTACCAATTTTCATTGTTTCCGAGTGGGTAAGAAGCAGTCCAAAATAGCTAAACAGACTATGGATTTTCAAGGGCGTGGAAAATATCCATCATTACCCTTTCTTGGTGATTTAGTTTCAATATAATTTCAGAATAAGAAATGATATATTTAACTTTTGTTCAAACATTTTGATTTGTAGTCTAATCATTTAAGTATGTATTTTTTTAGCATGTCACATTTTGGTATGCCTCAACATATTTTCCAATTGTTTCTATTGATCAAAATCAAATTGTTGCAAATCTAATGAAGAATGAACCCCTTTCAGGTACTTCATAGCATCTATGAAAAATCTATGCATTAACCCCTTTCAAGTACTTCATTGTTATTTTCTTATAGCATTATCACACTTATATTGCAGGAAACCTATCTAATTTAGCAAGGAATGATTTTCTATCTACCACTCACATTCAAAAATGCTACATTGACATCAAAGAAAATTTCCATGTTTTTTATCTGAGTCTAAGAGAATAAATTTTGATTTCTTTTTAAGTTTCATCTTTTGAGTCTAAGAGTAATGTTTTGTTAAATTTTTAATTGATCATCATTTTCAAAGAAAAACTATATGACCACAGAGCGAGAAAGTTTGGCGATGGTATATGTGCTACAGATATTCAGGCATTACCTTTTAGGTGGTCACTTTAAGATGTTTACTGACCATTCTGCTTTGAAGTACTTGGTCAATAATCATGTGTTGGGGGGAAGATATGCCTCTAGTTAGTTCTCTTTCAGGAGTTTGATTTTGAAATAATTGTGAATCCGGTTTTCTTGAATGTTGGCCTCGATCATTTATCCCAGATTGAGACAGGAGAAGAGACAAAAAACATCGATGAGGGACTGTCGGATGTGAATTTTTTCAGAGTCGATGTCGTAGATAATTATTATGACCAAATAATCCAGTTTTTAGCGACCGGGGTCACGCTAGAATATTTTTTAACAAGTCAAAATAAGCAGTTGGTCGTCAAGGCCTCAGGATTCTAGTTGATTGTTGGGAAGTTACAAGCTTGCACCAATTGAAATTTTGCGACATTGTGTCCTATCCCATGAGCAAGGAGAAATTTTAGTGGAAGCGCATGTGGGAGCCGCTGGGGGACACTACGGGGGTCGTGCGACTGCGAGAAAGGTGCTTTGCATAGGGATCTGGTGGCCCACTTTACACAATGATGAGATTGATTATGCGCGTACATGCGATGTTATAAATGCACTAGAAAAATATCACAGAGGGATGAGATGCCGCTACTACCCCAGGTAACCTTGCAAACTTTTGATAAATGGGCTATCAATTTTGTGGATCGAATCAACCCACGTAGGAAGAGAACTAGTGCGCAATACATAATCACATCAACAAACTACTTGACGCGATGGGAAGAGGATGCTCCAGTCGTGAATTGCACTATTGCGACAATAGCAAGATTTCTGTTTGACAACATCGTGATGCGGTTTGGATTCCCAAGGATATTGATGAGCGACCAGGGTATCCATTTTATCAAGCAGACAGTAAAATTGCTGACAAAGGAGTTGCAAATACAACATAAGAAAAGTACACCATATAATCCGCAGGAGAATGGTACTGTAGAAGCATTCAACAAGATCTTGGAGCATGCACTTACAAAGGTATGTAACACTAACCGAGATGACTGGTATTTGAATATTCTAGTAGTATTGTGGGCATATCGCACCACCTACAAGAGATTGATAGGGAAAACACCGTTCAAATTGGTATACGGGCAAGAGGTAGTAGTGCCTATGGAGTACATTGTTCCCAATCTACGCATTGCATCAGCAACATGCATGGATAATGAAGCAGTGCTAGAGGATCACTTAGTACAGTTGATACATCTTCAAGAAGACTGCTTTATCATAGGGTTCCATTAGTGCATCAAGAAGGATCAAAAGAAGGCTTGGCATGATTGCCACATGAAGAACAAACTATTTCAGTAAGGTGATTTGGTGTTGTTATAAGACAACAAGTTCCTGAAGCATCCAGGTAAGTTATAGATGCATTGGTTAGGTTTATATCTTGTTAATTCTATTACTTCTGGGTGGTAGTTCAACTGCAGTAATGAGATGGAGCGATGCTACCAAAACTGGTGAATGATAGTCGATTGAAGCCCTATAGGACAGGGTTGGAGTCGCATAGTGCTTAAGGCACTATGCAATGGGGAAAATATATATACTTGTGTGTACTTGTACCACAATGTTCCTATCAGGAGAATTACTAAAATTCATGAGGAAGTCCCCTCCGTTGTAAGTTGGGTCATTAATACCCTAGTTGTGGTTACTCGAGCCTACATAACTGAGTTAGGATTACTCGAGCCTACATAAATGAGTCAAATATTAAGTGAATGAAAGAATATAAATAGAGAGTGGGCCTATCTATTTGATACACACACTCACCCAGCTATAGCACATAGGTGAGAGAGAAGAAGCTCACTAAAGTGAGAGAAAGAACAGTTGCTGGAGATCATCTTTCTGTCTCGGGGTTTTTCCTTTATGTTTTCCCTGAGGATAAATCTTTGTGTCTATTGTCTCTTGTGATTTATTATTATGCGTGTTATTCTCTCAGATAACATCCTAAGCTCGTATTGTCAAATTGATAAAAATCTAACCTGGTATCAAAACTAACCTGAGAAGAAGAGACTATGCAGCTGCAGAAGCTAAGGCTTCTTACTTTTTGGGTCTCTCTCCACAATCCATCAATAAAAAAATACTAGGCTTACTCTCTATTGAAGGGCACATCTTTCTGTTGAAGCAGAGTTTGATTCCAGGCATTTTCAATTTTTGGTGCGGAAAATTGGGGCTTTTTACAGAAGATGAATTTTTGAGTGAGCACGGCATAGGATTTATCTACTCATCAAAATCAAAGTTTAGATACAAAGGTATAATTTTTTGGTTGAGTAAAACTCCAAAAAATCCAAACCCTAGTTTGACCCCAGGCCTGAAAAATCCTAAAATACTAAAACTAGTAGTTTTGGTACATTTGCTATATCTCGGGATTTAAGAAGTCTCAGGGGCCAAAATTTTCATGGGCCGAAGATAAAATCCTGATGTACCCTATGTAAACATTTCAGCCTCAGATTTTATATATTTTGGGAGATATGATTCCTACAAATTAGGGTTCCAACATCTTCCAGGATTCATCCCTAAACAGGACACCTGGGGAAAATTGCTATATATCAGACTATGAAGGTCCAAATGAAATGTTTCAAGATGTTATTGATAGGGAATGTAATTTAATTTATGTGGTAAAATGTTTATACCACAAATATGAAATAGTGACAAGTGGAAGTTTGTACAATTTCGCGATGCTGAATAGTCCTGAAAAAATTCACCTTGGGAAAACTTTCATCGGTCCCAATTGGTGAAACCAATTCTGCGCAACCTATGGTTTTGGAAATAATATAGATGAGTCTACCTCAGTACACAATTTTAGACATAGAGGATTAGTACTTTCAGATATACTGCAGAAACAATCTCATGCATTTCTTTAGAGGAATTTGGAAAACTAGGACTTCCTGTTCCGAGAGCTTCCCTCCACTGTTTTTAGAAAAGGAGTATATTGGACAGCTCACCTTAAAGAGGCCCATCTTTATATCCAATCAGAATTTTGAAATTATAAGTTTTGAAAATTAGGGTTTCTCTGACAAACCCTATATCAGCTAGATTTGGAATTGGGACGAACACCTCAAATCGGTAAGATCTAATCTTTTGCTATTTACATTTGAGGTTCTCATTTCAAAATGACCTATCACACCAGCTTGATGACAAGCTTGGTGAAGCTGAAATTTTTTGAGCATGGAAGTATAATTTTTCACCGGTTCTTGAAGAAAATGAATTGGACACCTCCATAAGTGGAGAGGTTCCAGTTCTAGAGGGAGATGAGGCTAAAGCCTTACACAAGAAGAATTTGGTTAAGGCCAAGAAGATTATTGCTGATTCTATCAAGGATCACCTTATACCACATGTGTCTTCCCTAAAGACACCTAAAGAGATGTTTTATTCCTTTACCAAGCTATTTGAAGGGAAGAACATAAATTGGAAGAACACTTTGAGAAACCAGTTGAAGAATGTGAAGATCTAGAATGTAGAGACTATACAACCATACTTTACAAGGGTATCTCACATCAAAGAACAACTTGAAGCAGTAGAATAAGTGGAGAATGCAGAAGTTGTGATAACCACCTTGAATGGCTTCTTAGGATCATGGGATTCATTCATTAAAAAAATGTGTGCCATAAGAAAGTGATTACCTTTAGAAGACTCTCGGAAGAGTGCACACAAGAAGAAGCTTGACTCATAATATGAGAAGAGAATATGGGAGCAACTTAAGATCAAGCGCTCACGATTCAAAGAAGGTCCCTCAAGCAATGAGGAATATGAAGAATCTCTTATCCATCTTATCATTTGGATAAGAAATGATGATGTTATGAATGAAGAAGATGATGAATCTGAAGGTTCAAGAAGGAGTCTACCCACAAAATGAATAAAGTTGACTTATAGGAAATATCGCGTACAATCGCCTACAAGAAGAGAAGGATGAGACTTGTTTTGAGGAACAAGTGATGACAGTTCAAGAAAGAATCCAAGATGAAGAATAATATGATGATACTTTCAAATAAAGAAAGAGGCCTCAGAGACACTATAGTTATATGAAACTTTTGAGCGACATCATTGATGCAAAGACTTCTAGCTATATCCAAGAAGAAAGGGAAGGAGAATACCAGTTCAAGAAGAATGATGTATAGGATGTAGTATCGAGACCTGAAGGGAAGTATGTAATGTATTCCATATGGATCTACATAATCCATCATGCAGTAGATGGAAACATTGTGGGATACAAGGAAATATTTGTAGCAAGAGGCTTCTCAGATAAAGAAGGCATAAACTATGAAGAGACATTTGCAGCCGCTGGAAGTTAAGACACATGAAAGGTAGAATCATGTGTGCAAATTAAATAAGGCCTTGTACACACCCATGGGATAACACATACATGAGGAGATTGAAGATAACCTATAGTGATGAATATCTTAACCTTTGCTACAAGGTTGAAGATGAAAACCTATAGAGGATGACAAGCTCACAAATGGGTGCGAGAAGAACTTTTGAAAAGGTTCAAGATAGAGGATCTTGGTATCCAGTGACCCTACATGGATACATAGAATGTTAGTAGTAGAGGAAGATACTTGTCACTCCAATACAAAAAGTTTCAAATGCATAGAGTACGAGAGGAAAAGGGAGTGAATGCAGAAGATCCTAAGGTTCGACATGATGTGACAGGATGGACAGATTACTAATGACTTTAGGATTTACTAAGAGTAAAGCAGATTCCAATATTTACTTCAAGGTTGAAGGCAAGAGACCAATGATGTTCCTATTATATGTCGATGATTTGTTCCTGACAGAAAATAGGAACTCATTAAAGTTGCAAGAAGGAGACTTGTTGCCGAGTTCGAGATGAAGGACTTGGATATGATGCACTACTTTCTAGGCATGTGGGTGTGGCAAAATGTGGATGGAATCTCCCTAGGATAAGGGAAGTGTGAAGTGGATATCCTGAAGAGGTTCGGGATGATGGACTGCAAGGCCATGACCACACCTATGGCATCGAACCTGAAGCTATTGAGTGTTGCTTCATCAGAGTCGGTTGATGCCACAATGTATCATCAGATGATTTGTTCCTTGATGTACCTAATGAATATGAGACCAGATATTTGCTTTGTTTGGAACACATTGAGACATGTTCACCTAATGGTTGCAAAGCATGCAGTGAGGTACCTGAAGGGTACAGTTGAGTATGGGATCAAGTATGATACGGATCAGAAGATTAACATGGATGGTTATGTGGATTCGTATTGGGCACGCAGTGCCATTGATAGGAAGAGCACTTTAAGGTGCTACTTCAGTATGAGATCTAGTGTGATCTCTTGGTTTAGCAGGAAGTAGTCCTGCATGGCACTGAGTACAACTGAGGAAAAATATGTTGCCACTTACTTGGCTATTTGGGAGGTACTATGTTTTTTTTGAAAACTACTATTTGATTTTATTGATCTGACTTGCATTTTTTTATGATGCAAAGAGGAGCAGTGAAGCTCCAGTGTGTGATCCAAATTGAGATCTCTTGAAAGAGGGAGTTCTAGCATAGCCGATGAGACAGGTTTTTTGAGCATAAATCCTGGTGAAGCTCATAGGTTGATCAGACATAAATGGTCCTGTAGTTTGTCCTCGGATGTAATCGGTCCTAGCAAAGCTCGTAGGTTATCCTTGGACGTAATTATCCCTGATGTGATTCTATGCTATAAATGGCCAGAGTTAAGTTTGAGTACTTCTGAGAGAAGCTTGGTGTTCTCCAAATCAAGGTTCCTTCCAAGGGGAAGTGATGAGTCCATGAGACCTTCTGACATGGTGGCAGGACAGGCCTCCCATGGTCAGATGTAAGCATTGAGCCCTTCTAACATGGTGGTAGGATTGGTTCCTCCCATGTTCAGATGTAAGTGTTGTGCCCTTCTAACATGGTGGTAGGATTGGTCCCTCCCATGGTTAGATGTAAGTGTTTTTCCCTTCTGACATGGTGGTAAGATTGGTTCCTCCCATGGTTATATGTAAGTGTCGTTCCATTCTAAAATAGTGCTAGGATTGGTTCCTCCCATGGTCAGATGTAAGTGCTGTGCCATTTTGACATGGTGGTAGGCGGGGCCTCCCATGGCTAGATATAAGTTCAGTTGCCTACACCCAACATGAAAAAGGGCTGGCTCTATAGAGACCCACATCCAGTATGAAAAAGGATTGACTCTGTGGAAGTAAATCTAGCATGAAAAAGGGATGGCTCTGTAGTGGCCTACATCCAGTATGAAAAAGGACTGGCTCTATAGAGACCCACATCCAGCATGAAAAAGGACTAGCTCTGTGGAAGTACATCCAACATGAAAAAGGGTTGGCTCTATAGTGGCCTACATCTAGTATGAAAAATGACTGGCTCTGCAGAGACCCACATCCAATATGAAAAAGGGATGGCTCTGTGGAATTACATCCAGCATGAAAAAGGGTTGGCTCTGTAGTGGCCTACATGTAGTATGAAAAAGGACTGGCTCTATAAAGACCCACATATAGTATGAAAAAGGACTGCCCTTGTGGAAGTGCATCCGGCATGAAAAAGGGTTGGCTTTGTAGTGGCCTACATCCAGTATGAAAAAGGAATGGCTCTCTAGAGACCTGCATCCAACATGAAAAAGGACTGGCTCTGTGGAGGTACATCCAGTATGAAAAATGACTGGCTTTGTATAGGCGTACATCCAGTATGAAAAAGGACTGGCTTTGTAGAGGAAGACCTACATGGAGGCTAGGCCTAGAACCAGCATGAAAAAGGGTTGGCTCTGTAGAACTTTCTATGACGAGAATAATTGAGAGATAGCGAAAGCACTGATGTTGATGATGATCCATTGATGATCTAGAGAAGAAGACTTGTGCTAATGAATTGTGTCAAGAGAATACCTTCCTAGTTAAGAGGGAGTGTTGATGTATTTGCAACTTCAGAATGTATTCACTTGTATATATTGTATTTCATTGATCCCCGAAGCTCCTATTAGGAGAATGACTTGTATTTCCTTGTACATCGATGTTCCTATCGGGATAATTACTAAAATTCATGAGGAAGTCCCCTTCGTTGTAAGTCAGGTGATTAGTACCCTAGTTGTGGTTACTTGAGCCTACATAACTGAGTCAAATATTAAGTGAATGAAAGAATATAAATAGAGAGTGAGCCTCTCTATTTTATACACACACTCACCTAGCTATAGCGCATAGGTGAGAGAGAAGAAGCTCGCTCAAGTGAGAGAGAGAAAAATTGTTGGAGATCATCTTTCTATCTTTAGGTTTTACTGCTTCCATTGGTGCTCATTCTATCTCTGAGGAAGTTGCGAGGTTTTTCCTTTATGGTTTCCCTAAGGATAAATATTTGTGTCTATTGTCTCTTGTGATTGATTGTTGTGCATGTTATTCTCTCAGATAAGATCCTAATATCATATTGTCAAATTGATAAAAATATAACACTATCGAACCCACTTGAATCTCGTTGAGTGTTTTCGGGACAACTCCTATTGGTACTACAAAAAATTTCATATACCAGTTAAATGCACAACCTCACAGAGTCATGATCATTTGTTCTTTCTTAATATTCTCATCCTAGATCTGTCGCACAATCCATATATCTTCACAAAAGAACCAATGTTATTATGGGTATTCCAACCCATTTCCATTGAATATTGGTAACTTAATGTCAGCTCTAGCCATTGTATTTGCTACTGGTACAATTGGAACAAAATTTTGGCTATTCAGACTTTCTTGTCTACTATTTACAATGTTATTATTACTCGTATTTACAGAATTGCTTAGAGATATTTCTCTTGATCTTACCTCTGGCGAAGTATTCGGTGTTGTAGGCGAGTTGTAAGAACGTTTTCATTTTGGAGCTTCAATCGACTCTTTTGATTCTTTGCCTCCCTAATAGATCGGTTGATATTCCTCTTCTTCATCAGAAGACACTTTGTCCACATATGAGGCAAGCTCATAGCCTTCTTCTTCTTGATTTGTGGTGCAAATTCATCTTCCTAACAGAGTTTTTCTTCACTCATTGAACCTGAATATTCTTCTGCTTCTTAAAAATCCGGACTCTAATTCAGTTCCACTAACCCCTGGGGACATATCACTTTAGGGTTCTTCTGAGACATATACACTCTATTTTATACAGTCTTGTTGTTGATGTATTTGTAACTTCGAAATGTATTCATCTATGTATCTTATGTATTGTAACCCAATGTTTATTCTAGGATGTATCTATAATGTAATTGAGTCATGTTGTCATGCCCCGATGTTCCGATCGAGAGAATCAATAATGTAAACAAGTAATGTCAAGTCATAGTGAGTAACCCTATGATTTTCTAAGGCTTAAAGTCCCCGTAGTTCCGAGGCACTAGGGTTATTAGACTCTCCTAGTAGAGATCGGCCCTGGTAGGGTTTTAGTCATGTTGGGATTAGTATAAATAGAGAACTGGAGTCTCTATTTATCACACAACTCATACAAACTCAAGTGTAGCACATAGTTGAGGAAGGAGAAGACACTGGGCTAGATAAGAAGAAGGTTACTGCTGTCGGGAGATCACTTACTGTTTTGGGGCTTTTCTATTTTGGTGTTGATTCTATCTTCGAGGAAGTTGTGGGGTTTTCACCATTTATGGTTTCCCCAAGGATAAACAATGTGTTCATTGCCTCTTTTTTTTGATTGTTGTGCTTGTTATTCTCTCAGTAAAGATCCTAATATAATGCTAGCTTAATGATGAAATTCTAACATGGAATCAGAGCTAACCTGAGAAGAAGACACTGTGCAGCTACAGGAACAAGGGATTCCTAGTTTGTGGATCTTCCTCCACATATTTTCAGCAAAATTAATATGGAATAACTCTCCTCCTTAGGGTGCATCTTTCTGTCGAAGCAGAATCCAATTCTGAGGTTTTTCAGTTTTGGACCCATCACTGTTGCCGAAAATTAGGACTTTTCACAGAAGAGGAATTTTTCAGTGAGCCCAAACCTGGATTAATCTCCTCCCAAAAATAAAAGTGAGGGATAAATTTCAAGGCATTTGGGTGAACAGATCTTCGGAAAAGAAAAACCCTAATTTGCTACTAAACTAGCACTGTGGGATTTCAGCTCAAGTTTCAGATCTGACATCTTGAACCTGGTAAGATCTAAATCTTCTATATATCCATTTGAGGTTCTCAGTTTAAGATGTCTCATCATACCAAGATTGATGAAAATCTTGAGGGAGCTGATAACTTTCGAGCTTGGAAGTATAGGATCTCCCTGGTCCTGGAAGAGAATGAGTTGGGCTACTATATCAATGAGGAGGTTCCAGTTCCAGAGGGAGATGAGGATAAGGCCTTGCATAAGAAGAAGTTGGTTATGGAAAAGAGAATCATTGCTGATTCTATCAAGGATCATCTCATACCATAGGTGTCCTCCCTCAAGACACCTAAAGCTATGTTCGATTCCCTAACCAAATTGTTTGAAGGGAAGAACATAAATAGGAAGATGACCTTGAGAAACCAATTGAAGAATGTAAAGATCCAGAATGTTGAGACTATTCAGTCTTACTTTACAAGGGTTTCTCAAATCAAGGAGTAGCTAGAAGTAGTAGATGAAGAAGTGGAAAATGCAAAGGTTGTGATGACCACCTTGAATGGTCTCCCTAGAACATGGGACTCTTTCATTGAAGGAATCTATGCCAGAAAGAAGTTAGTCAAGTTCAGCAGGCTATGGGAAGAATGCTCTCAAGAAGAAGCTAGGATAGCAGCTCGAGAAGAGAGGATGGGTAGTGAATATCAAGCTCTCATAGTTCACTCCAAGAAAAACACAAGGAGAAATTATCACTCCAAAGGTAAGATCTCACACTCTAGAAAAGATCCAAATACTATTAGATGTTACACATGTGATGATAAAGGTCACATATCCAAATTCTTCCCTAACAAAAGAAATCTAAGGAAGAAGAAAAAGAGAAGACATCATGCCCATGCTGCAGAGGATGATGAACCTTCCACAAAGAGAATCAGACAAGAGAGTAATGATTCTTCAAGTGATGATGAATATGTACTGATCTCCGCTCTCATGGGAACTCTTTCACATGAAAGCAACGATTGGCTTATAGACAATGGTGCTTCCAAGCACATGAAAGGATTCAAAGAATCATTTGTGAAGATATCTGAACATGAGTCACCTCACAAGGTGAAACTTGGGGATGACTACCAGTATCCAATAAAAGGTAGTGGTGAATCCTTCTATAAGCTAGACTCTGGAAAGTCTTTGAAGATGAAGAATGTATTATTTTTTCTAGGACTAAAGAAGAACATCCTCTCCATATCTGCATTGGATGCAAAAGGAATGAGGGTTGCTTTTGTATATGGCCAAGTTCTTATGTGGCCAAAGGGAAAGACTTTTGACAATGCAATAGTGATTGGAGAACAAGAAGGAGGTCTATACAAGTTGAAGGGATCAAGCTTTGGTTCATGACACAGTAGAACCAAATGAACTTTGGCATAGAAGGCTTGCGCATGTGCGTTACAGAGCACTACCACTTGCAAGAAAAGTTGTCGAAGGTCTTCCAGAAATTCAAGCAAAACATGAAGGGGTCTGCAAAGGATGTGCGAAAGGAAAGAATACAAAGAAGACATTTCCAAGTAGCGAGAGCAAAGAAAAAGGAATCTTGGAAATCATCCACTCTGATGTATGCAGACCAATGTCATCAAGCTCACTAAGCGGGTATGTGTACTATGTTTCTTTTATTGATGAATTTTCTAGGAAGACGTGGATTTACTTCATGAATAATAAAGATGAATTGTTTAGCAAGTTTAAGGAATTCAAAGCCTTGATCAAGAACCAGACTGAAAATAAGATCAAGAATTTTTGATCAAACAATGGTGGAGAATTTACTTCAAATGAGTTCAAGGAACTATGTAAGGACTCAGGGATTAAGAGAGAGTTGTCCACTCCTTAAATTCCACAACAAAATGGGGTTGCAGAGAGGCAAAATAGAACCATCATGGAAGCTGCAAGAGCTATGCTTCATGATCAAGATCTTCCTATGCATCTTTGGGCAGAAGTAGCTAGAACAACAGTGTATGTACGGAACCATACTCTACACAGAGTACTCAAGAACAAGACTCCTGAAGAAGTCTTCTCCGGTAAGCAACCAGAAGTCAGCCATCTCAGAATATTCAGTTGTCCTATGTACATACACATTCCAAAAGAGAAGAGAACAAAATTAGATCCTTTAGGAAAGAAGGGTATATTTGTAGGATACTCTAAAAGATCGAAGGCTTACAGAATATACTTCCCAGGATTCAAAAAGATTGACATCAGCAGGGATGTAACATTTGACGAAGATTCAGCCTACATCAAATCCAGAAAGAAACCTACTGAAGAACCTAAAGAAGTAGAAGCTCCCAGAATTCATGATACAATCATGAACGAATAAACTCAAGAAGAAGATCAAGAATTTGAAGAACCACAAAGACCCGTAGATCCACCACAGGAGAAGAATCCTCACAAGAGGAAACCTGCTTGGGTACGAGAGATTATCCAAGGTGTGGAAAGATATGGGGTTCCAGAAGAGAATATCAGAGAAAGAAAGAGGATCAGATCTTGTTCCAGCTATGTAGCTCTACTATGTGACTTTATTGATAAAGAACCTTTCGAGTATGAAGAAGCGACAAAACGGAAAGAATGGAAGGATGCGATGATCGAAGAGTATCAATCGATCATGAAGAATGATGTTTGGGATGTTGTCCCAAGACTAGAAGGGAAGTTAGTTGTAACTTCCAAATGGATCTACAAGATCAAGCATGCTGTAGACGGTAGCATTGAAAATTATAAGGCAAGATTTGTGGCTCGGGGGTTCTCTTAGAAAAAAGGAATAGACTATGAAGAAACCTTTGCACCTGTAGCCAAAGACACTTCCATCAGATCAATACTTGCTCTGGTTGCAGTGATGAAATGNTCGGGGTTTCTCTTAGAAAAAAGGAATAGACTATGAAGAAACCTTTGCACCTGTAGCCAAAGACACTTCCATCAGATCAATACTTGCTCTGGTTGCAGTGATGAAATGGAATATACACCAAATGGATGTCAAGACTGCTTTCTTGAATGGTGTAGTAGAAGAGGAAGTGTATGTGGAGCAGCTACTCAGTTTTGAGACACATGACAGGGAGTCTCATGTGTGTAGATTGAAGAAATCCCTGTATAGTTTGAAACAGGCACCCAGGACATGGTACGACATAATTGACAGCTTTCTATCCAGTTTGGGCTTTACCAAGTGTAAAGCATATTCCAACCTTTACTACAAGGTGGAAGGTGGCAACCCAGTGATACTTCTACTATATGTAGATGATCTGTTTATGACAGGTATGGATGGGTTGATTGCTGATACGAAGAGAAATCTTGTTGTTGAGTTCGAGATGAAGGACTTGGGAATGATTCATTATTTCCTAGGTATGGAGGTGTGGCAGACTACACATAGGATATTTCTTGGACAAGGAAAGTATGCAGTAGAGATCCTGAAGAGATTTGGGATGATGGACTGCAAGGCATTAACCACACCTATGGCATCAAACCTGAAGCTATTGAGTGATGCTTCATCAGAGACAGTTGAAGTCACAATGTATCGTCAGATGACTGGGTCCTTGATGTACCTGACGAACACGAGACTAGATATTTGCTTTGTTGTTAACACCTTAATCCAATACTTGACAGATCCAAGACATGTTCACTTGACTGCTGCAAAGCATATTCTGAGGTACCTGAAGGGTACAGTTCATTATGGGCTCAAGTATAAGGCTGATCAAAAGATTAACCTGGAGGGTTATGTTGATTCATATTTGGCAAGAAATTCCATCGATAGGAAGAGCACTTCAAGGTATTGCTTCAGTATGGGATCAGGTGTGGTCTCATGGTTTAGCAGGAAGCAATCCTGTGTGGCATTGAGTATAGTTGAAGTAGAGTATGTTGCAGCCTGTTCAGCTAGTTGTGAGGTAGTATGGCTGAGGAAGATACTATCTGATTTGTTTGATCTCTAGTTAGATGCTACTTGTATATATTGTGACAACTAGAGCTGTGTAAAGTTGTTAGAAAATCCAGTATTCCATGACAAGTCAAAGCATATTGAGATCAAGTATCACTATATTAGGGATATGGTGCAGAGAGGAGCATTGAAGCTCCAGTATGTTGCGACAAACGAACAGATAGCTGATGTGTTGACTAAGCCATTGGCTAGGGTGAAGTTTAAGTACTTCAAGGAGAAGCTTGGTGTTCTCCAGATTGAGGTTCCTCCCAAGAGGAAGTGATGTGTCCGTGTCGTGCAATTCTGACATGGTGAGAGGATTGGTTCCTTCCATGATCAGATGTAAGTGTTGTGCCATTCTGACATGGTGAGAGGATTGGTTCCTTCCATGATCAGATGTAAGTGTTGTGCCATTTCGACATGGTGAGAGGATTGGTTCCTTCCATTGTCAGGTATATGTGGGTGCCACATCCAGCATGAAAAAGGGCTGGCTCTGTCAAAACCCAAATTTTTAAAAAAATTTAAAAATTTAAAAATAGCATAAGATTTCATTAAGAATAGTCATTAGCTGGTTGATTAGTTTATGCTTCTAGTATTGTAACTGAATGACCTTTTATTTATACTTCACTTTAAAGAATATTTTCTTTTCAGTTACTGAATGTTTTTCTGTTTATGACACAAGGTGGGTTTGTCATGAAAAGATGGGGCTTACTTAGCGTTAAGCTAATGTATAAAGTTTCTTCTATTCTTATAGATGACAAGTAATGTTCGAGTTACTGCTAACAAATCTTTAAAGTAATACTTCTCAATTTGCTGTACCAAAACATTCAGTAAAAATTAAATGCATACTAGCCAGTTTATCAAGACTTGAAGGTAAAGCTTTTTCTATTGCTCTCCTTAAGATTTTCTTTAGAGTACTGGATCATTTATAAATTTCTGAAATGCAATATGGAAGTAGATAACATTTATTATCTAGCACAATAAGTATAATTGGATTACCCTAAGCAGGCCTACTTCTATTTACTTGATGTTACTGCATCATACCAAGTTCCAATTCAGAAATGTTTTGATTCTTAAATACCAGGTTTACTGTTTGGTATAAGTCTTCTGTTACCTTTTCAAAGTTTGCATTAATATGGAAACTACCTCTTTCTCCATCAAACAGTAAAGAAAATAAAATCCATATGCACCTTTAGAGTTAGTTCTAGAAGATCATAATTTAGACTTATTATGAGTTTCCAGACTTCACTATTAGTAAGGATGGTGATAGTAATTTATATAAACTACTAGTTTAATATGCACTTTCCATACCTTGAAAATCTTTAAGTAAGAGAGACAACAAAAGCCTAATTGTTGTCATAAATAATCTAAGACCAGCAAAGATTGTTATTGCATTGGTATAAATATGTGAACATGGTTTAGGGTAAACTTCTCCAATTTTGTAGAGTATAAGCTTTAACCCTACAGGTTAAGTCAATTCTTAATCACTTAAAGAAGGAAATAACGAGTTTTAAACCATCTATGCAAATCTATAACAAATGGTACTAAATAGTAGATTTGTCGATAACTATACCTAGCCTCACTTGAGACTAGGGTAATAGCATTATAGTGGTGAGTTAAATGAATAGTTTATAACTTAACATTATACTCATGTTATTACATCCTTTATAATATACCTCAAATCTTTTAAGTCTAGAACAACCCAAGACTTAATCTTGGTCGATTGCTTATAAGACATGGTTATTAATATATATATGGCAAAGATTTGATATAAACAAGGTAAGCGTAACAACATTGTTTTAATGCCGAAGTTGTTCAAGGTATAAAATACATAGGTTAATGTCGCTATAGCATAATCCCATGGTTTATAATGCATAACTTAAATAATGATAAAGCATAGTTTTACATGCAATGCTTTTTAACATGATCGTTATGATTTATAATGCAGGTTATAACATAGGGTATCGACCAAGGGATATCCATGCAATGAAAAAGTTTGGAAACTATTGATTGGCAATGATCAACGTGGAACTATAGACATACACCCACTCGCATGTAGATTATTTTTGAACTGACGAGGTCACGCCTTAGCCATGCATTGGCGCTTTATAACTTTGACTAACCCTACACTTCATCATTCTTCCTTCGCACTCGGGCCTTTGGCCGCCGCTCTGCAAACCCTTCTTGACCTGGTTGCTATTGTTTCGGTCTGCCATTAGACCTCCGATTGCTACAGCTCTTCGTGAGCTCGGCTATTGCATTGCAAGGGAGTTGGAGTGTTTTAATCGTTGCTTGCCTCTGTCAAATTTTGCCATTGTTTGGCTTGGCTCACTTGGTTTCCAGTTTACTCCTCTTTGCTCCTGCGAGTGTAAATATCCCTTCCTCATTGCGTGGCTTGTACTCCCTGTTGGCTGTGCAATAGCCATTTGAGAAAACATTGCTGAGTTTTCATTTGTTGAAAGAAGTCAAGCGATACAACTCCAAAGTGGTTGCCATAGATTGGCAGGCTCCTCGTTTGCACTGGTTGTGTCGATCACTGTAAGGGTTTACCACTCCTATCAGGTAAACTACTAATTTATTTACTTTAATGTTACAGCGATAATCACAGGTTTATAAATATCATTTGCACTTTGAACCACGGCTAACACTCAACCGTCTTCATGATAATGCAGGTGTACCTGCTACTTCTCTTGGCCTGGTAGTTACATGAAGGTTTCAGCACTACGACCATGGTAAGCCCTGGTCTCTCCACGGCTTGTTCACCTTGTGTGAGTCTTTTGAGAACAGCGTTGGTTTCATCGTTTCGGCTCTGTTTAACCTTCAGGGTTTTAGTTTGTTTTTAAAATTATGTACCAGGGTTTATACCCTAGATTGTATATAGAGTCTTACGGCTTTGGCCGTGAGTACGAAACCTTGTCTGGAAATATCTTGATGTGTTAAGAGGCTGATTTTGCTGTAGGTTCCTTCGTTGTTACTATCTTTTAAAAGATGTAACAGGCTATAAGCCAATGTATAGATCTGCTGTGGTTATAACTCGATATCAATTTTAATGAGAATTAATACTACTGTGTATTTTGTATAAATTTGGTATTTATATTCGGTTATTAAACCTGTGACTAGTTTCTGTAAAATTATCATTGATTGCTTTACTTGTAAATAAAGTAGAAGTTTATAGGGTTTATCCCTAATTCCACAATTTAGATTAATTCAGTTTATAGAATAAAAAGAGTATAAACTCTGTCAGTTTCTGTGAATAAAATAAATGGTTTATAAATATTAAGCTCGCTGTTCGAGCATTATACTAGCTCTTTGTTTACCTTTGCATTTTTATGATAATAGCTTGGTTTTCTTTCTAAAAGAAAAACAGAATCCTTATGCTGTTGATATATTCTCTATAAGACTTACTGTAGAGTTATATTCTTGATTTAATATTTAAAGTGTAGAGTGTATACCCTTACTACAGTTATGATCTGTTAGTATTATCTTCAACTTATTGTAATAAGATTTATTGTTAGGTTTTCAGTACTGATTTCTACCTTTACTTCTATTTATTAGCAAGTTATAAAAGTAAGGTGCATACTTTTTAATTTATAAAACCTATTGCATTTTTATTATGTTTTACAATCGTTTCTAAGTATTAATAAATCATTTTTATTAATACATAGAGTGTTATTAGTTCACTCATAAACTTTATTTAATTATACATTGAGTATAATTAATTTAGGTTTGTATTTGATATAATACGATATATATTTAAGTATTATTGTTATCCTGTAAGTAATATAAATACATTATTTGTAATACAACCAGATGTTACTTCTAATGTTTTTATTTATTTATAATCATTATGGTTTATTTATTTAATTATGAAGACTGTGTATAGACTAATAATATTTATATAATAGTTAATCTTTGTTTTAAGTATATAAATATATAAAACTCTTGTGTACACAGTCATATTCCTTAATCATATAAGGAAATATAAAACAGTTTCTAATCTGTTTAAGCTTTATCTGTAAATACAAGAAGATTCAGTAATTACATGACTGTATTCTTAACCTATATGCAGCCTAACAATACTATGTTTTAACTGTAATATCAAACCATTAGGTAAACTACATTCTACTGTCAACATTGTCTCTTTCCACAGTTAGAAAGTTAAATTCTTGCAAGCTAGCAGATAACAGTTATAAGCTTCAAACAACAGCATTACTTAGTCTATCTATTTCTTCCTTTCAGCTAGCATTTACTGCAAATAAAGATACAGTTTCATGGAGTAGTTTTAAGGACTATAAACAAACAACTTAGGAAATTTATGAAATGCTTGTAAATAATTAAAGTAGTTATATAGGGACTCGGTTCAGAAGGATTCTACTTCACATACCGAGAAACTGTGCTGGAGTACGGTCTGGTGATACCAGATGTGGAAAAACACAGTAACTATTAACAGATTTGACTACTGACATTCTAAGATACTAACTTTACTGTTACTAACTGGCTCTTCAGACAAATAAAATAACCACAACATACATCCATTCATACTCAGTAATCATAAAGAAATAATTAACATAACCTGTTTAAGCTGTGGACAACAACAGCAATGGGAGGCCGTTCCTCCCTACCAATTCCTGGAGAGCGCTCAGACAGCGACTTCTCAGGACCCCCGAGCTTGCTCTGGTCTCCCTGGCTGGAACTAGGTGCAGCAAATCAGATACCAGTCTTCAACTTAGTATAAACTCAGAACTGTCAGTCAGTTCTCTCAGCCCAAATAGCTGTAATAAAAATCAAGTTACTGCAGCAATCCACTCGATACACTTCCTTACTGTTTTTCCCTCTTTCCTCAATGAAATTACTGAATCACTTTCACTTGAATGAATTCTCTCTGGAATAAAATCTGAGCCGCCTCAGCTCTCTTCATTGAGTACTTTTAAAAGATTTCCTAGGTCTTTGTTGGGTTAACTGTCATTTAATGAGCCACCTGCTCTGATTCCACTTTCTTGGGGAATCATGACCCCAAATATAGGGAAGTTGCCACCTGAAACTTAGGAAGTGTTTGAGGATGCTGCCACTTGTCCTTTGCCTTTCCACCTAGTTCCATCCACTAGTTTGACCAGTAACCTCTTTTAATAGCTCTCCCATGCTATTGTCTCCATAATTTATTTATTAGTAATAAAATATTCTGAATTACACTCCATAACTGTTGACTCTGCTGAGTCATCAATCCCTACTTAGGATTAAGTTTAACATAATGTCTCAGAAATATAATAAAACAAATTACATAATTTTATAAAATTGGGGTATGTGACATACACACCCGCTTAAAATGTAACATCGTCCTCGATGTTACTTATTCTTCTTCCTCAGGAACCTCCTGGAACAGATTCGGGTATGCTTCCCGCATCTTACTTTCCAGTTCCCAAGTAGTTTTTTCAGGACTAAGGTGCTTCCATTGCACCTTCAACTGTCCAATTGTGCAGTTCCACAGAGTAATCTCCCTCCTCCCGAGGATACAATCTGGTTCCACCAGAACTTCCCCTTCTGGTTCTACCTGTACAATGTTCCAATCAATCACATGAGTAGCATCATGAACATACTTTTTCAGAATAGAAATATGAAAAACATTGTGTACTTTTAAATTAGGTGGTAACTCTAGCTGATATGCTACTTGACCAACTCTAGATAAAATTTCAAACGGACCACAGTAACGTGGCACTAATTTTGCACAACTCCCCAATCTTAGGGAGCTCTTCTTTGGTATTACCTTTATGAACACATGCTCACCCACCTGGAACTCTTTAGGCTTTATTTTTAAATCTGCTTGACTCTTTTGCCAATCCTAGGAAACCTTCAATTTCTCCTGCACTTGTTTTACAATTTGTTCCATTTCCTTTAGTAATTCGGGTCCCAACACTAATCTATCTACTGGACTATTCCAGGATATAGGAGTGTTACATTTACGCCCATACAGAATTTCAAAAGGACTGAACTTAGCTGATGATTGATAATTGTTGTTGTATGCAAATTCTGCTAAATGCAAGTAATCCTCCCACTTACCTGGCTGATCCTTAACATACATTCTTAACAGATCTTCCAACACCTGATTAACTCTTTCAGTCTGTCCGTCCATCTGAGGACGGAAGGAGGTGTTGAAATTCAGTGTTGTGTTTAAACCCTTAAACAAGGATTTCCAGAAATTCCCTGTGAATTTAGGATCCCTGTCTGAAATAATAACTTTTGGTACACCATGTAGTCGAAAAATCTATTTTAAGAAAATGTCTGCTATATTTGCAGCCTTGTAGGTGGTTTTAACAGGAATAAAATGTGCTGCTTTGCTTAATTTATCCACTACCACCATAATTGAATCATTCTGATTTTGATTTCTAGGTAATCTAGTAATGAAATCTAAGCTGATTATTTCCCACTTCCAGCTAGGAATAGGCAAGGGTTGCAACAACCCAGATGGATGTTGGTGTTCTGTCTTTACTTGTTGACAGTCTAGACATCTAGCTATATACTTGTCTACTTCGGATTTCATATTAGGCCAGAAATAATCTTTTCTCAACATAGTGACAGTCTTCTGGTAGCCTGGATGCCCTGAATAAGGGGTTTTATGCACTTCATCCAGAAGCAGTAATTTAACTTTAGACACATTTGGCACATATAGTCTGTCCTTAAACAATAAAAACCCATTTTTATTTAGACTATAACCCTTAATTAAACTTTTTGTGGGTTCTTCTTTAGCTGTAGCTTGTAATTTTTGGTAATTTTCATCCAATTTTATCCCTTTAGTTAGCTGTTCATCTAAATCGGAATTATAAGTACTGATTGTTGTTGTAAAATTTAATTTTGCATTTCTACTTAAAGCATCAGCTACTTTATTTTCTTTTCCTTTTATGTGTTGAATTTTGAAATCGTATTCACTTAGGAAGGCCAGCCATCTGGCTTGCCTTGCATTTATGTTAGGCTGATCTAAAAGGTATTTCAGACCCTTATTATCAGTCATTAAAGTAAAATTTCTGCCTATTAAGTGGTGTCACCACATTTTTAAGGCATGAATAATAGCAGCCATCTCTAAATCATAAGTGGCATAATTCTTTTCATGAATCTTTAGCTTCCTGGACTTGTAGGCAATGACATGCCCATCCTGAATCAGCACTCCGCCTAGACCGTCATTACAAGCATTGGTACAAACCACAAAATCCTTATTAGGATCCGCTATTCTTAGAATTGGCGCAGTTGTTAATAAAGTTTTTAGTTTCTTAAAGCTTTCTTCGCATTTTAAGTTCCAATCAAACTTCTTTCCTTTCTTTTGCAAGGAAGTGATTGGGTTGGCTATTTTTGAAAAGCCTTCTATGAATCTCCGGTAATAATCGGTGATTCCCATGAAAGACCTAACATCTGTTATGTTTTTTGGTATTGGCCAATCTTCAATTGCTCTGATCTTTTCAGGATCAACTGAAATCCCTTCCTTAGTCACCACGTGACCTAAGTACTGGATTTCATCCTTGAAGAAATCACACTTACTAAACTTCGCGAAGATCTGTTGCTCTCGCAGCTCTTGTAAAACTATCCGTAAATGTTCCTTATGTTCCTCTTCATTTTTAGAATAGATTAAGATGTCATCGATGAATACAAAAACAAACTTATCTAAGTATTTATGCATTATGTCATTCATTAGACACATAAAGACGACTGGGGCATTAGTAAGCCTGAATGGCATTACGACAAATTTGTAATGTCCATACCTAGTTCTGAAAGCTGTCTTGAATATGTCTTCTTCTTTAATTCTCACTTGATGATAGCCTGATCTCAGGTCTATCTTAGAGAACACCGTAGCTCCGCGCAGCTAATCAAACAGATCGTCTATGCGGGGCAACAAATATCTGTTTTTAATTGTCATTTTATTGAGCTGACGGTAATCTATGCAGAGTTGCATAGTTCCGTCCTTCTTTTTAACAAATATTACTGGTGCTCCCCAAGGGGACACACTAGGATGAATGTATTTCTTATCAATTAATTCCTTTAACTGTGATTTCAATTCGTTAAGTTCTAGAATATTCATACGGTACGGAGCCTTCGAGCTAGGTACAACACCTGGTACCAGCTCTATTGTGAAATCCAGTTCCCTCCTAGGAGGTAATCCTGGAATTTCCTCCGGAAAAACATCAATAAATTCATTTAACACAGGAATATTCTCTATTTTTATTTTATCTTTTTCAACTTTATTTGCCTCATCTGTAATAATTACAGCATAGGCCTTGCATCCTTTCCTGACTGATCTTTTGAGCTGTAAGGCAGAAATCTGCCTAACTACAGTCTTCCTAGGAATTCCTTTAACTATTACAGGCTGTTCATTATTATTTACACATGTAAACGTTTTATCAAAACAGTTTAAAACTACCCTGTGTTGTTCTAACCAGTCCATACCTATAAGTATGTCATACGAGCCAAGTGGCAGAACATTTAATTTAACAGAAGTTTTAAAATATCATTCATATTTAAAGCACAATCCTTAACATAACAATTTACCTTCCTTTTTGCCCCTGTGGCTAGTTGAACTAGCCAAGAGTTATCAAACTTTTCAATAGTTAGATTACACTTTTCTACTATCTGCGGTGAAATATAACTTAGGCTAGCACCTGGATCTATCAAAATAGTTACAGGAGTTTTGTTAACCATACCTTCTACTTCTACCATGGAAGTTTGGTACTCAGCTTGGTGATTCTCCAATGCTGCATTGATCTGGGGCATAGTCCTTGCAAAGTCTCCAACAGTCATTTCATCTTGTATTGTATGAATGTTGTTGTTTAGCTTCTTCCGATTTGGGCAAACTGAAGCATAGTGTGGGCCATTGCACTCCCAACACTTAACAGGTTCCTTCCATTCGAAATTCTTAGTAAAATTTCCATGATTGTTAGAAACCTCCTTGCTGCCCTTGAAGTTATTGGAGTTATTTGAAGCACAATTTTTGCTTCCCTGATAGTTCTTACCATTAGAATGGTTTCTGTTCTTGTTGTTCCTGAAATTTTTCTGAGATACAAACTCCTTTTTCTTGAATTCAGACTGATTACCATTCTTTTTAGCCTTCCAATTGGCTATTCCTTCCTTCTTTTTGTTCTGTTCAAAACAGAAGTTAGCTTTTTGCATGGCTTCTTCCAGAGTTTTGGGGTTATCATACTCGATTCTGTCTTTTATATGGTATGGCAGGCAGCTGAGAAACCGCTGTACCTTAGGTTTCTCATCAACTAAATACGGCACATACCTTAACAGACTTAAAAACTTGCTGTTTAAGTCTTTCATAGTCATGGACCCAAGCTTTAACTCATAAAACTCCTTGGCCCTTTCTTCATAGTATTGTTCAGATAGGAAATTCTTCTTGAAGTACCTTTTAAAAGTACTCCAATTTACTTCTTTTTCTTTAATTCCCTTAACCCTCTTCAAATCTTGCCACCAAATATATGCTTTTCCAGAAAGGTTATATATGGACATTCTCGCCTTCAGCTGATTCGAATAATTATAAATCTGAAAATATTTTCTCATCCCGGATAACCAGGATTCTGCCTCTTCTCCTTTTTCCGTTTCTCCATTGAAGGTTGGGGGTTTTATTTTCTTGAACTCCCCAGAAATCTCTTCATAAGGCATGTACTTTTTCTTTCTTTTATATAGCTCAGCCTCACTACTGTCACTAGTAGTGTAATAGCCCTGCTATTCCTTACTTCTTTCTGATGATGAACTGCTATCAGGTTTAGCTAGTTTCATCTTTTTGGACCCTTTTTGATGGCTAGCTTCTTCAGATTCATATCTTCTATTTTTCCCTTTAGTCTGAAATTTCTCTATCAGAATTTGATTTAACTCCTCTTGAGTCTTCAAAATTCGTTCATTATCCTTCTTGACTGATTCTAATTCAGTCTTTAAACCTTTTATGGTTTGCATCAACTCTGAGGAGTGAGCAGTTATCTCCTCAATCACAGGTTCTCTGGTCATCTATCTGGTCTCAGTGTTTGGAGATTCCTCCCCAGCATATTCTCCTAAGTTCTCCATACCTGCCTGTTACATTCAAAAAAAATAATTTTATACCTTTCACATAAAACAAAATATAGGTTAGTATATTATTTTTACTGTTCTGCGGAAAGTAATTGGGCCACATCAAGGCCTAGTGTTTGAACCATGCTCTGATACCACATGTCAAACCCCAAATTTTTAAAAAAAACTTAAAAATTTAAAAATAGCATAAAATTTCATTAAGAACAGTCATTAGCTGGTTGATTAGTTTATGCTTCTAGTATTGTAACTGAATGACCTTTTATTTATACTTCACTTTAAAGAATATTTTCTTTTCAATTACTGAATGTTTTTCTGTTTATGACACAAGGTGGGTTTGTCGTGAAAAGATGGGGCTTACTTAGCGTTAAGATAATGCATAAAGTTTCTTCTGTTCTTACAGATGACAGGTAATGTTCGAGTTACTGCTAACAAATATTTAAAGTAATACTTCTCAATTTGCTGTACCAAAACATTCAGTAAAAGTTAAATGCATACTAGCCAGTTTATCAAGACTTGAAGGTAAAGCTTTTTCTATTGCTCTCCTTAAGATTTTCTTTAGAGTACTGGATCATTTATAAATTTCTGAAATGCAATATGGAAGTAGATAACATTTATTATCTAGCACAATAAGTATAATTGGATTACCCTAAGCAGGCCTACTTCTATTTACTTGATGTTACTGCATCATACCAAGTTCCAATTCAGAAATGTTTTGATTCTTAAATACCAGGTTTACTGTTTGGTATAAGTTTTCTGTTACCTTTTCAGAGTTTGCATTAATATGGAAACTACCTCTTTCTCCATCAAACAGTAAAGAAAATAAAATCCATATGCACCTTTAGAGTTAGTTCTAGAAGATCATAATTTAGACTTATTATGAGTTTCCAGACTTCACTATTAGTAAGGATGGTGATAGTAATTTATATAAACTACTAGTTTAATATGCACTTTCCATACCTTGAAAATCTTTAAGTAAGAGAGACAACAAAATCCTAATTGTTGTCATAAATAATCTAAGACCAGCAAAGATTGTTATTGCATTGGTATAAATATGTGAACATGGTTTAGGGTAAACTTCTCCAATTTTGTAGAGTATAAGCTTTAACCCTATAGGTTAAGTCAATTCTTAATCACTTAAAGAAGGAAATAACGAGTTTTAAACCATCTATGCAAATCTATAACAAATGGTACTAAATAGTAGATTTGTCGATAACTATACCTAGCCTCACTTGAGACTAGGGTAATAGCATTATAGTGGTGAGTTAAATGAATAGTTTATAACTTAACATTATACTCATGTTATTACATCCTTTATAATATACCTCAAATCTTTTAAGTCTAGAACAACCCAAGACTTAATCTTGGTTGATTGCTTATAAGACATGGTTATTAATATATGTATGGCAAAGATTTGATATAAACAAGGTAAGTGTAACAACATTGTTTTAATACTGAAGTTGTTCAAGGTATAAAATACATAGGTTAATGTCGCTATAGCATAATCCCATGGTTTATAATGCATAAATTAAATAATGATAAAGCATAGTTTTACATGCAATGCTTTTTAACATGATCGTTATGATTTATAATGCAGGTTATAACATAGGGTATCGACCAAGGGATATCCATGCAATGAAAAAGTTTGGAAACTATTGATTGGCAATGATCAACGTGGAACTATAGACATAGACCCACTCGCATGCAGATTATTTTTGAACTGACGTGGTCATGCCTTAGCCATGCATTGGCGCTTTATAACTTTGACTAACCCTACACTTCATCATTCTTCCTTCACGCTTGGGCCTTTGGCCACCGCTCTGCAAACCCTTCTTGACTTGGTTGCTGTTGTTTCAGTCTGCCATTAGACCTCCGATTGCTACAGCTCTTCGTGAGCTCGGCTATTGCATTGCAAGGGAGTTGGAGTGTTTTAATCGTTGCTTGCCTCTGTCAAATTTCTCCATTGTTTGGCTTGGCTCACTTGGTTTGCAGCTTACTCCTCTCTACTCCTGCAAGTGTAAATATCCATTCCTCATTTCGTGGCTTGTACTCCCTGTTGGTTGTGCGATAGCCGTTTGAGAAAACGTTGCTGGGTTTTCATTTGCTGAAAGAATTCGAGTGATACAACTCCAAAGTGGTTGCCATAGATTGGAAGGCTCCTTGTTTTCACTGGCTGTGTCGATCACTGTGAGGGTTTACCACTCCTATCAGGTAAACTACTAATTTATTTACTTTAATGTTACAGCGATAATCACAGGTTTATAAATATCACTTGCACTTTGAACCACGGCTAACACTCGGTCGTCTTCATGATAATGCAGGTGTACCTACTACTTCTCTTGGCCTGGCAGTTACATGAAGGTTTCAGCACTACGGCCATGGTAAGCCCTGGTCTCTCCACGGCTTGTTCACCTTGTGTGAGTCTTTTGAGAACAGCGTTGGTTTCATCGTTTCGGCTCTGTTTAACCTTCATGGTTTTTGTTTGTTTTTTAAATTATGTACCAGGGTTTATACCCTAGCTTGTATATAGAGTCTTACGGCTTTGGCCATGAGTATGAAACCTTGTCTGGAAATATCTTGATGTGTTAAGAGGTCGATTTGGCTGTAGGTTCCTTCGTTGTTACTATCTTTTAAAAGCTGTAACAGGCTATAAGCCAATGTATAGATCTGTTGTGGTTATAACTCGATATCAATTTTAATGACAATTAATACTACTGTGTATTTTGTATAAATTTGGTATTTATCTTCGGTTATTAAACCTGTGACTAGTTTTTGTAAAATTATCATTGATTGCTTTACTTGTAAATAAAGTAGAAGTTTATAGTGTTTAACCCTAATTCCACAATTTAGATTAATTCAGTTTATAGAATAAAAAGAGTATAAACTCCGTCGGTTTCTGTGAATAAAATAAATGGTTTATAAATATTAAGCTCGTTGTTCGAGCATTATACTAGCTCTCTGTTTACCTTTGCATTTTTACGATAATAGCTTGGTTTTCTTTCTAAAAGAAAAACAGAATCCTTATGCTGTTGATATATTCTCTATAAGACTTACTGTAGAGTTATATTTTTTATTTAATATTTAAAGTTTGTATACCCTTACTACAGTTATGATCTGTTAGTATTATCTTCAACTTATTGTAATAAGATTTATTGTTAGGTTTTTAGTACTGATTTCTACCTTAACTTCTATTTATTAGCAAGTTATAAAAGTAAGGTGCATACTTTTTAATTTATAAAACCTATTGTATTTTTATTATGTTTTACAATCGTTTCTAAGTATTAATAAATCATTTTTATTAATACATAGAGTGTTATTAGTTCACTCATAAACTTTATTTAATTATACATTGAGTATAATTAATTTAGGTTTGTATTTGATATAATACGATATATATTTAAGTATTATTGTTATCCTGTAAGTAATATAAATACATTGTTTGTAATACAACCAGATGTTACTTCTAATGTTTTTATTTATTTATAATCATTATTACGGTTATTAACTAGTGTATGGTTTATTTATTTAATTATGAAGACTGTGTATAGACTAATAATATTTATATAATAGTTAATCTTTGTTTTAAGTATATAAATATATAAAACTCTTGTGTACACAGTCATATTCCTTAATCATATAAGGAAATATAAAACAGTTTCTAATATGTTTAAGCTTTATCTGTAAATACAAGAAGATTCAGTAATTACATGACTGTATTCTTAACCTATATGCAGCCTAACAATACTATGTTTTAACTGTAATATCAAACCATTAGGTAAACTACATTCTACTGTCAACATTGTCTCTTTCCACAATTAGAAAGTTAAATTCTTGCAAGCTAGAAGATAACAGTTATAAGATTCAAACAGCAGCATTACTTAGTCTATCTATTTCTTCCTTTCAGCTAGCATTTACTGCAAATAAAGATACAGTTTCATGGAGTAGTTTTAAGGACTGTAAACAAACAACTTAGGAAATTTATGAAATGCTTGTAAATAATTAAAGTAATTATATAGGTACTCGGTTCAGAAGGATTCTACTTCACATACCGAGATACTGTGTTGGAGTACGGTCTGGTGATACCAGATGTGGAAAAACATAGTAACTATTAATAGATTTGACTACTGACATTCTAAGCTACTAACTTTACTGTTACTAACTGGCTCTTCAGACAAATAAAATAACCACAACATGCATCCATTCATACTCAGTAATCATAAAGAAATAATTAATAGAACCTGTCTAAGTTGTGGACAACAACAGTAATGGGAGGTCGTTCCTCCCTACCAATTCCTGGAGAGCGCTCAGACAATGACTTCTCAGGACCCCCGAGCTTGCTCTGGTCTCCCTGGCTGGAACTAGGTGCAACAAATCAGATACCAGTCTTCAACTCAGTATAAACTCAGAACTACTAGTCAGTTCTCTCAGCCCAAATAGCTGTAATAAAAATCAAGTTACTGCAGCAATCCACTCGATACACTTCCTTACTGTTTTTTCCTCTTTCCTCAATGAAATTCCTGAATCACATTCACCTGAATGAATTCTCTCTGGAATAAAATCTGAGCCGCCTCAGCTCTCTTCATTGAGTACTTTTAAAAGATTGCCTAGGTCTTTGTTGGGTTAACTGTCATTTAATGAGCCACCTGCTCTGATTCCACTTTCTTGGGGAATCATGACCCCAAATATAGGGAAGTTGCCACCTGAAACTTAGGAAGTGTTTGAGGATGCTGCCACTTGTCCTTTGCCTTTCCACCTAGTTCCATCCACCAGTTTGACCAGTAACCTCTTTTAACAGCTCTCCCATGCTGTTGTCTCCATAATTTATTTATTAATAATAAAATATTCTGAATTACACTCCATAACTGTTGACTCTGCTGAGTCATCAATCCCTACTTAGGATTAAGTTTAACATAATGTCTCAGAAATATAATAAAACAAATTACATAATGTTACAAAATTGGGGTATGTGATAGGCTCTGTGAAGACACATCTAGTATGAAAAAGGACTAGCTCTGTGTAGATGACACATCCAACATGAAAAAGGGCTGGCTTTGTGGAGGCTCATCTAGTATGAAAAAGGACTAGCTCTGAGTAGCTGCCACATCTGGTATGAAAAAGGACCAACTCTGTGATGCCACATCTGGTATGAAAAAGGACCAGCTTTGTGATGAAAAGGACTAGCTCTGGGAAGTCTCATCTAGTATGAAAAAGGACTAGCTCTGGGAAGTCTCATTTAGTATGAAAAAGGACTAGCTATGAGTAGTTTCCACATCTGGTATGAAAAAGGACCAGCTCTGTGATGCCACATCTGGTATGAAAAAGGACCAGCTCTGTGATGCCTTACCTAGTATGAAAAAGGACTAGCTCTAGGAAGGCTCATCTAGTATGAAAAAGGACTAGCTCTGAGTAGTTGCCACACCTAGTATGAAAAATGACCAGCTCTATGATGCCTCATCTGGTATGAAAAAGGACCAACTCTGTGATGCCTCATCTAGTATGAAAAAGGACTAGCTCTGAGATGATACATCCAGTATGAAAAAGGATAGGCTCTGTAGAGGTTCCTATGACGAGAAGAATCAAGAGATAGCACCTATGATGATGCCCAACGATGATCCAGATCAAGTGATGATGATCCATATCCAGTGATGATGATCCAGCAATGATGATCCAGATCCAGTGATGATGCCTCATGATGATACAGATTCAGTGATGATCTAGATCCATTGATGATGTCCCGTGATGATCCAGATCGAGAGATGGTCCAGATCCGATGACTTGAAGATGAAGATGACTTGAAGACTCAAAGGACCTAAGATGTAGATGACGAGATGATCCAGTTGATACAGAGAAGAAGACCGGTGCTGAAAATTGTGTCGAAAGAATACCTTCCTAGTTAAGAGGGAGTGTTGATGTATTTGTAGCTTTGGAATGTATTCATCTATGCATCTTATGTATTGTAACCCGATGTTTATTTCGGGATGTATCTATAATTTAATTGATTCATGTTTTCATGCCTTGATGTTTCGATCAGGAGAATCAATAATGTAAACAAGTCATGTCAAGTCATAGTGAGTAACCCTCCGATTGTCTAAGGGTAAAAGTCCCTGCAGTTATGGGGCACTAGGGTTATTAGACTCTCCTAGTAGAGGTCGACCCTGGTAGGTTTTTAGTCATGTTGGGATTAGTATAAATAGAGAACTAGAGTCTCTATTTATCACACAACTCATACACAATCAAGTGTAGCACATAGTTGAGGAAGGAGAAGAAACTGGGGCTAGATAAGAAGAAGGTTACTGCTGTTGGGAGATCACTTACTGTTTTGGGGATTTTCTATTTTGGTGTTGATTCTATCTCTGAGGAAGTTACAGGGTTTTCACCATTTATGGTTTCCCCAAGGATAAACACTGTGTTCATTGTCTCTTGTGTTTGATTGTTGTGCTTGTTATTCTCTCAGTAAAGATCCTAATATAATGCTAGCTTAATGATGAAATTCTAACACTTGTTACATTCATAGAATTCCTTTTTCACATATAATAATTTGTATCCACATCTTTAAAGATAACAAGTATCTACTGCATGGGCCATGAAATTTTTTTTGCTCTTCCTCATTGTATGAGGTTATAGTGTCAACAACAAACACAGTGATGTATCCTTCTAATATACTATATACCAAAAACTAACTACACAACCCTTGAAACAGGGTTGTATACTCTTTTCAGTCGCTTAATCAACTGAGGATTCCAGTCTCTCAGCTCTTTAGCTTGGAAATATGTTTGTTGGGTTGCTAACTTAGATAACCATTCATGCAACAGAATGGGAAACCCAAAACATAAAATCTCATGAATGTATGAATAAATGTATTGGCACAACCAATTTGTTGGGTTCCACCGAGATCCTTCAATTTCTTTTCATGTGAACTATAAGTCTTTGGATTCCACCCAATCTTGATTCTCCAATTTTGTCGGTTTCCATAACATATCCCTCACCACAACGATTTAGGATCCCAACAACATAACCATTTATTGGGTTTATGATATCTCTCTATCCCTTTTCCCTGGGATCTCGACCTAGGTTCAGTCCCTTATGCTGAGCTGCTGAGCACAACAAAGCCCAATATATCGACCTGAAAGAGCAGAGCTCAGTTAGCAACACCTGTTATGCAGTTGTTGTCTTACACGATATATCTCTCTTGATGGGTAATTTCTAGAACCAAGTTTCTGTAGTTGGGTGGGAGAGTGTTTTAGTACCTCGGCTCTGCGCAAGGATTCCAACGAATTTTGGGGGTGGATTACTTGTGGTTACTGTGCTTCAATAGCTAAGCTATGACCCAATATATCTTTATGCAACTTTAGTAAATAAACAACAAGCATGCAGTATAATCATATCTAGTAATACAATGCGACCATCATACATCTATTCATTTGTGATCAAATTTACATCCATTCATTTACTACACTATAATCACACATATATCTAAGCTACTTTCAGCATTCACACATATACAGAGAATATAACATGGAAATTGATCTGAGCGAAAAGCACAAGGTGCTCTTCATCTGGAACGAGAAAATAGATGCACCTTTCATCTGTACACTAAGCTGCAGACTCTGCTCAAGATATTATTTTCTAACTTTATATACTCTTCTTCCCTCTCATGCTCTATGGTATTCTCTCTTTTATATTTCTACTCTACTTCTACTAGTGGTCCACACACAGCCTGGACCGACTCAACCTTCCCTACTTGTCTACGCACTGAGCTGTAGACCCTTTACTCTGATGCAATTAGCGATATAGATCCATTAACCAAGAATTTCTACTAAGTATAGCTCGAGAGTCTAATCTGTCAATGTCTATACCTGAATGTCTAACCTGGATACAACTTGGGTTCCTTCTTTTATAGCCCTACTACAGACTCGATACAGATCCCATACGTACTTGATACAAACTCAATACCGACTCGATACATACTCTATACAGACTCATTAAAGACTCCTTTACTATTGCTTTCTCAACCGACTAACTATATCCAGCCAACAGGTTGTCTTTCCTATTCTAGAAACACATAACAGGAGGCACTATCGGCCTGACTTAGAAATATTCCTTCACGTGTGTGATTTTATCCGGCTCCATTAGAGATCATACACACGATCATTAAGGCCTGTAAGTTTCTCAACATTATGCGTTGCTGTCTTTTTTCGATCGTTATTCTACTTGCACGCCTTCTTCTGTTGATATTATGTCATACCATCTCATGTCTCACTCTATCCTTCTGTCATGACTTACTTATCTGGGGCAACTTCCTCTTTCAATTCCTTCTCATCTTCTTCTCTTTTACTTCCTCTGTCGTAGCATTCTTCCCCTTCTCCTTTATGTTGCTTCCTCACTCGTAGCTCCTTCCTCTTCTCCTATAGCTCTTCTCCATACTTAGGTAGAATTCTTCATGAATTCTACCTTACTATGCCTAGGCCAAACAATCTCCCAAGGGAGTGCACTCAGTGAACTTGTTACATAATATCCCTAATTTCACTAAATATTGGAAAACACTTCCTTAAACTGTATTGTTGAACCCCCCTCACAATATACCTTTGCAATTAAGAAAAACCCTAGTTTAAATAGATATTATAGGTATCCATTTCATCAACCCATTTTTTACACTCCCTTTATATCATATTGTAAAGTTGTAACAACTAGATCCCTAACACATCTTAGTATAAGCAAACAAGATGATAAATAAAATATAGTATAATGCTAGTAATGATCCCAGCAGGATCGTAAGGGTGACTAAATCATTTGTAGAGTTGGATATGGAAGATACAATGAAATAGTAATGGGGAAGGAAAAACATGTGAAAGGAAACCCATTCAAGAGATCAATGTAACAAAGAATGTAAAATACTGATAGTTCAATAGTGAGTGCAATGCTTAGAAAAGATGAGAATTGCACATGTTTCACACCAAAACCTGTTAATTTACCAATTTTATATCATGTAACTACAAGTATAGCCATACAGAGCTCATGTTTTCTATAATCTTAATAAATTAAACTCCATAAAATATATTTAATAATCTTAAAAAATGTTTTCCATTCTTTTTTTTAAGCTACTTGGATGTGATTTTTAATACATGCATAGTAAAATATGGTAAAAGAACACTCTTGTTGTTTGCATAAATTATGTGCCGATATCATCTTATGCTTAAAGTATTCCAAGTTTAGTGAACACAGATTCTTCCACAACAACTGCATCTCATTTCTATATCTATACAAGATCAAAATTAGTCGAAAATTATAGCAAATTCTCTTCATTTCCTATTTAAAATCTTAAAATAAATTAAATGGCACTCCCATATAAATTGAACATTGGTTATCCAAGAGGTTATTGATTTTTCTTGTGTCGAGAAGTATTCTATTTTGGAATATTTGTAATTTTATTTAATTGGGAAGAGGTTTCTATATGAAATTAAGACAAAAATCCTCATTTTTTATGTATATGATCCAATGATATAATCAAATTCTTTGGTATTTTGGAAGATGGATTTATGGAGCTAGATTTCAACCGGAATTAAGATTTCAATCAATAATATTATAATATTATTAATGTAATTAGTGCGTAATGATATGAATATTTTCATTTAAAAACTATTTAACAAAAAAAATTCATAAGCATAATGATAATATTATAGAATAATTATTTGAAATTAAATATTTAGTATAAAATGTTTTCACACACACATACACACATATAATTTAAAAGTTATAAAAAAAATGAATAAAAAAATTATCAACATAATTATAATATTATAAAAATTATATTTTAAAATATAACAATATTATGTGAGGCTAAAATGTCATTTTTCTTGTAGTGTAGGGACGTGTTTGCA
>LPNX010029623.1:131485-144351 GCA_001517045.1 Pseudotsuga menziesii
TGACATTTTAGCCTCACATAATATTGTTATATTTTAAAATATTATTTTTATAATATTATAATTATGTTGATAATTTTTTTATTAATTTTTTTTATAACTTTTAAATTATATGTGTGTATGTGTGTGTGAAAACATTTTATACTACAATATTTAATTTCAAATAATTATTCTATAATATTATCATTATGCTTATGAATTTTTTTTGTTAAATAGTTTTTAAATGAAAATATTCATATCATTACGCACTAATTACATTAATCATATTATAATATTATTGATTGAAATCTTAATTCCGGTTGAAATCTAGCTCCATAAATCCATCTTAAAAAATACCAAAGAATTTGATTATATCATTGGATCATATACATAAAAAATGAGGATTTTTGTCTTAATTTCATACAGAAACCTCTTCCCAATTTAATAAAATTACAAATATTCCAAAATAGAATACTTCTCGACACAAGAAAAATCAATAACCTCTTGGATAACCAATGTTCAATTTATATGGGAATGTCATTTAATTTATTTTAAGATTTTAAATCGGTAACGAAGAGAATTTGCTATAATTTTTGACTAATTTTGATCTTGTATAGATATAGAAATGAGATGCAGTTGTTGTGGAAGAATCTGTGTTCACTAAACTTGGAATACTTTAAGCATAAGACGATATCGGCACATAATTTATGCAAACAACAAGAGTGTTATTTTACCATATTTTACTATGCATGTATGAAAAATCACATCCAAGTAACTTAAAAAAAAGAATGGAAAACAATTTTTAAGATTATTAAATATATTTTATGGAGTTTAATTTATTAAGCTTATAGAAACATGAGCTCTGTATGGCTATACATGTAGTTACATGATATAAAATTGGTAAATTAACAGGTTTTGGTGTGAAACATGTGCAATTCTCATCTTTTCTAAGCATTGCACTCACTATCGAACTATCAGTATTTTACATTCTTTGTTACATTGATCTCTTGAATGGGTTTCCTTTTACATGTTTTACCTTCCCCATTACTATTTCATTGTATCTTCCATATCCAACTCTACAAATGATTTAGTCACCCTTACGATCCTACTGGGATCATTACTAGCATTATATGATATTTTATTTATCATCTTGTTTGCTTATACTAAGATGTGTTAGGGATCTTGTTGTTACAACTTTACAATATGATATAAAGGGAGTGTAAAAAATGGGTTGATGAAATGGATACCTACAATATCTGTTGAAACTAGGGGTTTTCTTAATTGGAAAGGTATATTGTGAGGGGGCTTCAACAATACAGTTTAAGGAAGTATTTTCCAATATTTAGGATATTATTTAATATCCTATGAATGGACGTGCTATGTAACAAGTTCACTGAGTGCACTCCCTTGGGAGAATGTTGGGCCTAGGGATAGTAAGGTAGAATTCATGAATAATTCTAACTAAGTATGGAGAAGAGCTATAGGAGAAGAGGAAGGAGCTACGACTGAGGAAGCAACATAAAGGAGAAGGGGAAGAATGCTGCGACAGAGGAAGTAAAAGAGAAGAAGATGAGAAGGAATTGAAAGAGGAAGTTGCCCCATATAAGTAAGTCACGACAGAAGGATAGAGTGAGACATGATATGGTATGACATAATATCAACAGAAGAAGGCGTGTAAGTAGAATAACGATCGAAAAACGACAGCAACGCATAATGTTGAGAAATTTACAGGCCTTAACGATCATGTGTATGATCTCAAATGGAGTCGGAGAAAATCACACGTGTGAAGGAATATTTGTAAGTCAGGACGATAGTGCCTCCTGTTATGTGTTTCTAGAATAGGAAAGACAACCTGTTGGATGGATATAGTTAGTCGGTTGAGATAGCAATAGAAAAGGAGTCTTTAATGAGTTTGTATAAAGTCTGTATCGAGTTGATATTGAGTTTGTATCAAGTACGTATGGGATCTGTATCGAGTCTATAATGGGGCTATAAAATAAGGAACCCAAGTTGTATCCAGGTTAGACATTCGGGTATAGACATTGACATATTAGACTCTCGAGCTATACTTAGTATAAATTCTTGGTTAATGGATCTATATCGCTAATTGCATCGGAGTAAAGGGTCTACAGCTTAGTGCGCAGACAATTAGGGAAGGTTGAGTCGATCCAGGCTGTGTGTGGACCACTAGTTGAAGTAGAGTAGAAATAGAAAAGAGAGAAGATCATAGATCATGACAGGGAGGAAGAGTATGTAAAGTTAGAAAAGAATATCTTGAGCAGAGTCTGCAGCTTAGTGCACAGATGAAAGGTGCATCTATTTTCTCGTTCTAGATGAAGAGCACCTTGTGCTTTTCGCTCGGATCAATTTCCATGTTATATTCTCTGTATATGTGTGAATGCTGAAAGTAGTTTAGATATATGTGTGATTACAGTGTAGTGAATGAATGGATGTAAAATTGATCACACATGAATAGATGTATGATGGTCACATTATATTACTAGATATGATTATACTGCATGCTTGTTGTTTATTTACTAAAGTTGCATAAAGAGATATTTTGTCCTAGCTTAGCTATTGAAGCACAATAACCACAAGTAATACACCCCCAGAATTCGTTGGAATCCTTGCGTAGAGCCGAGGTACTAAAACACTCTCCCACCCAACTACAGAAACGTGGTTCTAGAAATTACCCATCAAGAGAGATATATCGTGTAAGACAACATCTGCATAATAGGTGTTGCCGACTGAGCTCTGCTCTTTCAGGTCGATATCTCGGGCTTTTTTGTGCTCAGCATAAGGGACTGAACCTAGGTTGGGATCCCAGGGAAAAGGGATAGAGAGATATCATAAACCCAACAAATGGTTATGTTGTTGGGATCCTAAATCATTGTGGTGAGGGATATGTTATGGAAACCTACAAAATCAGAGAATCAATATTGGGTGGAATCCAAAGAGTTACAGTTCACACAAAAATAAATTGAAGGATCTCGGTGGAACCCAACAAAGTGGTTGTGCCAATACATTTATTCATACATTCATGAGATTTTATTTTTTGAGTTTCCCATTGTGTTGCAAGAATGGTTATCTAAGATAGCAACCCAACAAACATATTTCCAAGCTAAAGAGCTGAGAGACTGGAATCCTCAATTGATTGAGTGATTGAAAAAAGTATACAACCCTGTTTCGAGGGCCGTGTAGTTAGTTTTTGGTATATAGTATATTAGAAGGATACATCACTGTGTTTGTTGTTGACATTATAACCTCATACAATGAGGAAGAGCAAAAAAAGTTTCAAGGCCCACACAGTAGATACATGTTATCTTTAAAGACATGGATACAAATGATTATATGTGAAAAATGAATTCTATGAATGTAACAAGTGTTAGAATTTCATCATTAAGCTAGCATTATATTAGGATCTTTACTAAGAGAATAAAAAGCACAGCAATCAAACACAAGAGACAATGAACACAGTGTTTATCCTCGGGGAAACCATAAATGGTGAAAACCCCACAACTTCCTCAGAGATAGAATCAGCACCAAAATAGAAAATCCCCAAAACAGTAAGTGATCTCCCGACAGCAGTAACCTTCTTCTTATCTAGCCCCAGTTTCTTCTCCTTCCTCAACTATGCGCTACACTTGATTGTGTATGAGTTGTGTGATAAATAGAGACTACAGTTCTCTATTTATACTAATCCCAACATCACTAAAACCCTACCAGGGCCGAACTCTACTAGGAGAGTCTAATAACCCTAGTGCCCCGAAACTGCAGGGACTTTTACCCTCAGACAATCAGAGGGTTACTCACTATGACTTGACATGACTTGTTTACATTATTGATTCTCCTAATCGAAACATCGGGGCATGACAACATGACTCAATTAAATTATAGATACATCCCAAAATAAACATTAGGTTACAATACATAAGATACATAGATGAATACATTCTGAAGTTACAAATACATCAACACTCCCTCTTAACTAAGAAGGTATTCTTTCGACACAATTTTCAGCACTGGTCTTCTTCTCTGTATCAACTAGATCAGCTCATCATCTGCATCTCAGGTCCTCAGAGTCTTCAATTCATCTTTGTCTTCAAGTCATCGGATCTGGATCTAGATCATCACGGGACATCATCACTGGATTTGGATCATCACTGGATCTGGATCATCATGAGGCATCATCACTGGATCTAAATCATCACTCAATATGGATCATCATTGCTGGATCATCATCACTGGATATGGATCATCATCACTCGATCTGGATCATCATTGGGCATCATCACAGGTGCTATCTCTTGATTCTTCTCCTCATAGGAACCTCTTCAGAGCCGGTCCTTTTTCATATTGGATGTATCATCTCAAAGCTAGTCCTTTTTCATACTAGAAATTTGCATCTTTTCATCTTTCATTTTTATTGTCAAAACTATTAGAAACATAGATATTTTACTCCCATATTGTTGCTTTGAATATGAGTTGTACTGTGATTTGTTTGCCATCATTTGCACCTTTAACTGTTGTTAAGAAAATTGTCCATGCTTGCTATTACATATGCAATTCTGAAGCATTCTTTAAAAAGTAAACACATCAAATTTATAGGTGGAATGTATGGTTAATTGCAGGCTTATATCTTTGTCTCAATTCATAGTTATTTTACTGTAGCCATAATATTTTGAGGAAGGTATAATTTATACTTTGCAAGTATTCAAGTGAATGAGTTGAATTTTTGGAATCTGAAGTTGAAGGGTTACTAAGAGCTTGGACCAACATACATAAGCAAGGTACACAATTTTGATTTCCAAGTCCTAGTTTCATTATATCCAAACGTTATCTTGATGTTTGCATGACTTTGGATGTCTATTTTATTTAAATTAGTATGTTGATGACCTTACCCCAGTCATAGGATATTTTTCCTTACAATACAGATATGGAGTCAAATATTGACAAGGAGGATTTTCATGGGTTTACTACCTCACCTTTTTAATAAACCATCTATATTTTCTTATGGAATTCCCTCGTATGTATCTTTCTCAACCTCCTTTGAGACAATTTTATTCAAGTAATAACTTATTTGGCACTTGAATGGACTATCAATTTTATAACTATTGGCCACTTCTCCTAACTCGAGCAACTCGTCAAATCAACAAACACCTGAGATACCGGCCCAACAAAGCAAGCCTCGTCGGCAACTCCCGCGGAGCAAGCGTAGTCTCACCCAAGATATCTCTTCGATGGGGAACCGTGAGAACCATGTTTCCATGATTCGTTGAGGGATTATAGTCCCTTGGCGCACAGCCAAGGATATCGACCAAGTCACGAGGATGGAGTCATTTACGCCGAACTGTAGCACACACCACACATATATTTTATTAATTACTAATGGTGGGACATATATTCAGCCTTAGTATTTTAATCATAACGAAATATAAAAGAACCTAACAAATAGGTGCAACATATAGACGCGCAACAAAGATTGCGTGTAAACATAAAATAATACTCAAAAGCAGCGCATAAAAACCAATTCATGCATTCATACTTCTATTGACCATATGGCATTCATTCAACTATGACAGGACCTGCATCATAAGCATAAACATAAATAGAACATAAACAACCATACACAGTAAATCATCAACACACAAGAGAGTTCACGTTGAAACCCATCCGGGAAAAACCACAAGACACTCTTCATTTGGCATGAGAAATATATGGTGCCTTCATCCTGCATTTAACTGCATAATGTCCTAGATCTAGCTTTCTTCTCAGACTCTCTTTTTCTCTCATGCTCTCTGTCTTATTTCTCCTAATCTACTACTACCATCTACTGATCCACATATGGCCTGCATTGACCTCTCTAGCATATGCACCTCTCTAGCAGAGCTTCTCTTCTACTACACTAACTCCGACCACATCCTGTCGACTTCCGACTACTCTACCACTCACATCTCATAGCTTCACTCTCCTCTCCCAGATATCTCCCCTCTGTTAACCCTCCAAAAGCAACTAAGACTAAAACACCCAACATAAAGCAATAATCACCATAGAAGCAACCACGACCAACCATTACCGAACCCTATAACTATTGAATCTCTCCTATTTAAACTATTTTACATGACCACGCAGGGTCGACTGCATACAGGAAATATGTTAACTATCACCATCAACCACCCCTTAGGCTACAACTATGGTGATCATGACTTGACACGAGGCACTAATGTCCTTACTTACAACATGCGTTCACTTGTGTGGCATTCATCGACTTAAGTCGACTTCAGCACCCATGATCGTCCTGTCACTTTCGGTTGTTATTCTGCACTTGTGCTACTGCTTTAACCTATAGCATATTCCTTTCGTGTAGTTTCCTTTTCAACGCAGGTGACCTATTTTGTGCATATTCCTTCTTCTGCGCAGCTTTCCTCGTCCGTAGTTTCCTTTGTCCACGCAGATTTCCTTGTTTCTTCTTGTGTTGTGGACTGACTCTTGTGCATTTCTTCATTTGCATTTATTTCTTGCATGCTTTCCCCAGGCCCAACAAGCCCCCAACACTCACATGTGGTTCGTACCAAGCCACTAAGCAATGGACATAATAGGTGGTGAAACATGCGCGACAACTTACTTGCTGATTTTTTTTTCCTATGCGCCTTTCTCCTGCTTCCTCTCTTGTGTATTTTGTTACTTGTGTGTATGTGTGTGTTTTTTTGTGGTGTTTCCTACACTGTGGGCTCATCCCATACTTACAAAAAGTGAAGTTACACAGCTTCTTTTCCTGCATCATCTGAAGAGTGTACTTCCATAGGGTTTTCTTCCACTTGCTGCAGCTCGTCTTTCTGATGTTCTTCTCGGTCCTCTTCATCCTCATTTTCCTCTTCATCTTGTTTTTACACTTCTTGTTACATTCTTGTGGCTCGTTCTCGATCCATGTTAGGTAGATAAGGAGTCTGTATCATGGGAGTTGAGCTACCATATTTCTCCATTTTTTCTAGAAGTTCCCAACTGGTGATCGCATGTGCATAGCTATTTCTTACCACCCTTTTTGCCATAGATATGAACTTTCAAGAGTGAAGCATTGTCCATATTGAAAACTAGAAAATCCTCAAATTCAAGGGGGTGGTCAGGGATGAATGATTCCCAACCTTTGACCAAATTCATCTCAGCATCACGGTCTACAAGCCATATCTAGCCATGTGGCCCTTCTTGTAAGTCAGCATCTTCCCACTTGGTCCTTCTCGGAAGTCAACATGTGCCCACTTGGTCCTTCCACACATTCAGGCCTCCCCTGGACTGCCAAAAGTTGGGTGTGTTCTCTAGCCCTGCAGATTTAGTCAAGTGGGGAAAGAACTCAGATCCCCATCGGATTCCTTCCCGGTGCTATAGCCAGGGATGCTAACCAACTGGAAAAGAAATAGACAAGGATGAATTCACCAAATACTTCTAGCTTGGCCGAAATAACTTGCAGAATGATAACGTCCTCATCATTCCCATCTTTAGAGATAACCCACACACCGAAGGTCGCAACAACTACTTTATCCGACAAAGATGCTTGCCATGGCACACCCCAACCCATCTATAATTGGTGCTCAAGCAGCACGACCAAGTGATGTTGGATCTAGGCACGCCCTTAGTTTATAAGAGGAGCATTGATTCACATGCCATCCTAACTTATCCAGGTGCGTCATTAGGACAAGACCCTCTTCTGGAGCACCAAAGTTTCCTCTCAGATTTTCTATGATGAAACCTGCCCTCATTTTATCATACTAACAGCCATGATTGAGTATTGATGTGAGGGCCGGTCACCATCCCAGAGTTTCCCGTACATGATGAACTGGTCATTCCGTCTAGGGTGATGTCCTGTCATGAATGCCACTTCTTTGTTGAATCCTCATGCATTTGATGGTGCGTCGATGTCTGCCAGATGTCTTCCACTAACCACCAATTGTCTCTTAGTCGTTTTTTCATCGGGTTTACAGCGTACCATTCTTCAATACAACTTCCTTTTTTCGCGCCAGGTTGCATTGGAGATGCTTCTTTTGCGGCCTTCCTCCCTCAAGATCTTCTCTCTCTTTTTTTTTTTGCTGCGAACCTCGGCCTTATGGGGCCACACCACAGTCGTCATAGTATGGTTTTAATCAAATGATGTTGACCATACTAGCAACTGGTGTTCCATCCAACTTATGCAGTTTTACCATGCCTATTTCAGTAATGTGCACAACCATATATGGGCCTAGCCAGTGTGTTTTGAGCTTACCTGGGTGCTTGAAGAACTTGTTGTCATACATCAAAACAAGTCCGCCGACCTTGAATTGTTTTGTTCTGATGTGGCGGTCATGCCACACTTTTTGTTGTTGTTTTTCCACATTTTGATGGAATCCCACAATGAAGTGTTCTTCCTCCATTTGAATCAGTTGTGCGAGTCTTTCTTCTATGGCGTCGGTATCTTTCATTTTTGTTAACTCAAAAATTCGTAGGCTCAACACAATGTATTCAATGGGAATGACTACTTTTTATCCATATAATAAATGGAAAGGAGTGTATCCAATTAGTCATTTGCAAGTTTTTCTGTAAGCCCATAATACTACTGAGACTTTCTGGTCCCAGTCATCTCTACACACATTACAGACCTTGGTCAAGGAATTCTCTAGTATATTTTTGAAGGCCTCAATAGTTCCATTTGCTTAAGGATGGAAGGGTGTTTGTTAGAACATTAATCCATCATTAGTACCTTAGTTACACTAATTAGTCAATTTTATTGCTTTTTTAAGCTTTAATACACTATGAGGTGGACTAAGGGTGCTTAGGTGGACATATGCCATGTCAAGTTGAGGTTATATGACCCACATGGGTACTTCAACATATTCAACCAGCCACATGTGCACATCCATCATTTTTGGTGCGCTCCCATTCATTGAATGTGGACATGCAAGTTGACTTGGGGCGTTAGAGTGGGATTTTGACCAAATTTGGCTTGATTTGGTGAAATTAATGTTGCATTGAGAGTCTAAACCATCCTATTTTCTACACCCATGCTATCCAAGGTGTAATAATTGACCCAACACACATCATCCATGCCACTTAAGCAATTCTTGGTCATTTGGAGAGATTTGGGACGAGATTGGCCCACCTAGGGAGGTTTAATGCTAATTTGGCAATTTTGGGATTTTTTCTCACAATTGGATTCCAAAGCCATTCGAAACACTTATGATGTATTTATAAAGATGTTAATAACAATTTCAGAGTTATACAATCCAAAATTATCTTGTTTCCAACTATCATTGTGTGTAATTTAACTGTAATTTGATGGTTTTTGCTGAATATTGCACCCAAAATTGATTTGTGGACCTCACTAACGCTCCTAGATTATCCTTTGGTTTGAATTAATCAATTTATGGTTTGAATTGATCACATGGTATCAGATCTAGTTGGATATTTTTGAGTTGCAGACCAAATTCTTAGTGGATTTGAGCTGCTTTGTTAGTGAATTCCAGATAAAATCAAATTGTTGAACGGTAACCTAGTTAGAAATTTCACCACCATCAGTATAGGAAGTAATGGAGGATACCCACATCATGATAACACCTTTCAACTTATTTGAATGGAAGGCAAAGATGGTGATTCAATTAAGAGCCAAGGGGATTTTTAGAGTTACTATGGGCACTGAAGTGGAACCAAATTCTGTTGTAGAAAAAGCCAATTATTTTAACAAATTGGATGAAGCATATGGTTTGTTGTGTCTGAGCATCTCAAGAGAGTTGTTGTTCCACCTTGATAGTTTGACATCACCAAAGGAGTTTTGGGAGAATCTTGAGTCTCTATTTGGTAAAACTGATGAGCTACGTGGTCACCAGCTTGAGAATGAGCTGATAAGCTTGAGCCCAATGCACTATGACACAATCCAGGACTTTTTCACCAAGTTCAAATCACTTGTATTGCAGTTAAAACAATGTGGGATTGAGAATAAGGAATATCAATTGATCTTGTCTATACTTTCAAAGTTGGGGCTAGAGTTCTCAGTCTTTGTGAGCACATTTCACTCAGGCAAACTCACCCTTTGAAACTGGAAAATGCCAAGTCTGGAAAATGTCATGGAGTCACTCACTCAAGAGCAGGACAAATTGGTCCAAATGGGTTCCATCAAGACTAGAGATCAAGCACTAGCAGTGGGGATTTTGAATTCAACAAAGGGCAAACCCAAGTCCAAGAATTTGAAGTTGTCAGATAAGAAGAACTCAGAAAAACCCAAATCCAGTGAGGGAGCTATGAATCCACCCAAAGAAAAGGAGAAGAAAGGCAAAGAGAAGGCCAAATTCTCTTATTGCCATAAGGGATGGAATCTATAAATCTCATGCATGAAGAAAACCATAGAAACCATGGTAGAGCTACTAGAGAAGAGCAACATTCCATTTCGTGACAGTGATAGGAAGAAAGATGGCAACTCCAATTCAAGTGAAGGCAAGGAGAAATGTCATGCATTGGTGGAAGGTACTTCTAATTCCTCATCCTTTATTATTGATTCAGGTTCTTCCAGGCATATGGTATCCAAGAGAGAATTCTTCTCCTCCATGAGTTCGAATGCTAGCCCAACAGTTTGAAGGGGAGATGATTCTGAACTCCAGACCAGAGGGATTGGGAGAATTGATTTAGAGCATGGGTCCTTTAGTGATGTACTATATGTACCGAACCTTGCAGCAAATTTGTTGTCAGTCTACCAGATGACTCATACAAGAGAGCCAAAGAATGTAATCTTTACTCCTAACTCTATAGAGATTTCTGAAATCTCAACAGACCAAGTTGTTGCAGTTGGGTATGTTGATCATCATGAGAGAATGTACAAATTCTCTAATTTCCTCCCTACTTCCAGTGATCAAGAAATTCACTCACATTCCAATCAAGTATCCATAATATGGCATGAGAGGTTTTGCCACATGAATTACAGATATCTCCAAACATTACAGAAGGAAGGAATGGTGGAAGGTCTTCCACAAATTCAGCCATCTACTAGAGCATGTATTGGAAGTGTGATTGGGAAGCATCCTAAGCAGAGCTACAAGAAGGGAAAGGCAAGGAGAGAAACACAACAACTTGGGTTGCTGCATTCTAATCTGATTGGTCCACAACCCACTCCCTCATATGGTGGATCTAGGTATGTGCTTACATTTATTGATGACTACTCTCAATTTTGCTGGGTGTATTTTCTGAAATTGAAATCTAAGGACTGATAATGGAAACAAATATGTGATTAATAATCCAAAAAAACTTTGTGAGGAGTGTGGAATCCAAATGCAACACTCAACTCCCTACACACCACAACAAAATGGTGTGGCAGAGAGAAAGAATAGATCTCTCAAAGAGATGGCAACTCGCATGATAGAAGTGAGGGAACTTAATCCCAAGCTATGGGATGAAGCCATCAGCTATGTTTTTCACATTCAAAACAGATCCTTCCACAAATCAATGAAAGGGATGACACCCTACGAGGCATGGTTTGGTCAAAAACCAGATGTCTCAAATTTCAGGATATTTGGGACAAAAGCATGGGCAAGAATTCCTTTAGAGAAGAGGAAAGCCTTGCAGCCACAAAGCAAGGAGTGTCTCATGGTTGGATATGGTGAGGAAAACAAAGGGTACAAGCTCTTTGACACATCAACCGGCAAAACCTTTGTTTAAATAAGTGTCAAATTTGAAGAAGAACCAATTCTAGACTTTGAACTTGCACCGGGGGATTGCTCCACTCCTCAACCATTCGAAGATGTATGACACATGCTCTATTTTTTCTGATAATTCTGATGTGAATGTTGTTGAAGATGATATTTATGTAGATGAATCACCATCTAGGCCCAAATGGGTTGAAATAATTGTGCAAGCAGACAGGGAATTGGCAGGAAATCCCCAAGAGCCTAGGAGGACTAGATCACAAACTAGTAAGGCTTCATTTGCTAGTGATAGTGCTCTTGCTGAGCACTATTACATGCTGATGAGTTCTGACCCATAGACATATCAACAATCTTGTACAAACCCAATATGGAAGTCAGAAATGGAAGATGAGCTTCAGTCCCTCCAAGAGAACAATACATGGGAATTGGTTCCCCTTCCTCCCAAGAGGAAAGTTGTTCAATGTAAATGGGTCTACTGGACCAAACTTGTTGCTGATGGTTATGATATAAAACATAAGGCTAGGTTAGTGGCTAAGGGCTATTCTCAGGTCCATGGAGTTGATGACACAGAGGCCTTTGCATTGGTTGCAAAGATGGACTCAATTAGACTATTTCTTGCACTAGCAGCTAGTAAGTGTTGGGAGGTCCACCACATGGATGTAAAGAGTGATTTCTTGCATGGTGAACTACAGGAGGAGATCTATATGCAGCATCCTAAAGGTTTCCAAGAGGATCCTTCATTGGTATGTAGGGGTGAATCCATGGACCTGGGTAACACTTTTTGGCAAGCGCTTTTAGGCAAAAACAAAAAAACGTACCTCGGTCGAGGGTCTAACAAGCCCTCGACCGAGGTTTTAATATCTCGACCGAGGTTTTATCAAGCCCTCGACCGAGGTTTTTTTCAGCCCTCGACCGAGGTATTTATTAACCCTCGGTCAAGGTATTAAAACCTCGACCGAGGGTTAATAAATACCTCGGTCGAGGTATTAACTCGGTCGAGGTATGGACTCGGTCGAGGTGCTTATGTCTAAAAAATTATAAAAAGAGGCCACAGGGGGGCAGAAGGGAATAGTTCTATAATAGGCAAATGCATGGGATATGAAAACATGTGTTTAGCTAAAAAATACGTATAGCTTATATGAAGGGGATTAATAATCTTCTTATTGACTATCCACTGCTACATATATTTGTTATTTTTATGGAATTCTCTATAGTCCCTTCTAGTTCCAAGTG
>LPNX010029623.1:149212-241210 GCA_001517045.1 Pseudotsuga menziesii
GGCTGAAAAAATCACTGTATGGACTCAAGCAAGCCCCCAGGGCTTGGTATGCAAAAATGGATGGTTTTTTGCTTTCAATTGGCTTCACAAGATGCAAATGAGACCCTAATGTGTATTTGCAGAAAAATTATGTGAACTTGTAGGCCATTGATATTTATGTTGATGATAGTCTTATTACAGGTTTCTGTGCCAATTCAATTGGCCAAATTAAGAACTCTTTGCACAGTGAATTTGCTATGATAGACCTAGGATTGCTAAGGCAATTTTTAGGCTTAGAAATTGAGAAAAATGGTAAGGGTATCATGCTGAGTCAGCTACAGTATGCTTCAGACCTGCTGAATAATTTTAATATGGTTGAGTGTAAGGAAAACAAGTCTCCCTTTCTTTCTGGAATTAAATTGCTTGAATTTGGCAATTCCCCAATGGTGGATATCACACTCTACAGGCAACTAGTGGGCAACTTGTTCTACCTCACTCATACAAGACCTTATTTGTCTTATGCTATGAGTAAAGTACCAAGACACATGCACCAAACACATGAGCTCCATTGGAAGGCTTCTAAAATAATTCTTCAGTATGTACAGGGAACTAAGAAATTTGGAGTGCATTACACAACTAGTTCCTCACTTCAACTAGCTGGATTTTCTGATTCAGATTAGGCCGGTGATCCAATTGACAGAAAGTCAACATCAGGTTTTGTCTTCATGTTTGATGAGGGTCCTATTTTCTAGTCAAGTAATAAATAGCACACCATCTCACTTTCATCAGCAGAGGCCGAATACAAGGCAACAGTCAATGCTGCAACTCAGTGTGTTTGGTTGCAGGGAATTCTCCGAGAGTTTAGTGTCACAATTGATTCTCCAACCAACATTTGGGTGGATAAGCAGAGTTCTGTCAAGATATATACTGATCTAGTACAGAGGTAGAGGACAAAACACATAGAGATTCACATGCATTACATTCAGGGCTTAGTGCATAACAGGGTGATCTCACTGCAGTATTGCCCATCCACTGAGCAAACTGCTGACATTTTTGCCAAGGATTTCACTGAGAATACCTTCACTTAACTGAGATATTTTCTTGGGGTTAGTGAAGGATGGTAATTTTCTGTTATATCATTTCAGTTCCATCCCCATGTCCATTCTTCAGGGGATTTTTTTCCCATGTGGTTTTCCTTCTTTCCTTGGTTCACAAGGACAAATAAAAATTGAAATTTCTGATTATGTACTTGAGCTGACTTGAGCCATTGTTGCCAATGCCTTAATAATTTTGTGAGCATACTTAATTTTTGGATTAAGGGATGGTGTTATAACATTAATCCATCATTAGTACCTTAGTTACACTAATTAGTCAATTTTATTGCTTTTTTAAGCTTTAATCCTCTATGAGGTGCACTAGTGCTTAGGTGGACATATGCCATATCAAGTTGAGGTTCTATGACCCACATGGGTACTCCAGCCTAGTTAACCAGGCACATGTGCATAGCCATCATTGCTGGTGCACTCCCATTCATTGAATGTGGAGAGGAAAGTTGACTTGGGGCACTAAAGTGGGATTTTGCCCAAATTTGGCTTGGTTTGGTGCAATTAATCTTGCATTGAGAGTCTGAACAATCCATTTTTATACACCCATACTGTCCAAGGTGTAATCATTGACCCATAACACATCAGCCATGCCACTTCAACAATTTGTGGCCATTTGGAGAGATTTGGGATGAGATTGGCCCACCTAGGTGGGTTTGATGCCAATTTGGCAATTTTGGGATTTTTGCTCACAATTGGCTTCCAAAGCCATTCGAAACACTTATGATGTATTTATAAAATTGTCAATAAAATTTTTAGAGTTAGACAGTCCAAAATTGTCATGTTTCCAACTATCATTGTGTGTAATTTAAATATAATTTGATGGTTTTTGCTAAATCTTGCACCCAAATTTGATTTTTGAACCTCACTAATGCTCCTAGATTCTCCTGTGGTTCGAATTACTCACTTGCTGGTTTCAATTTATCACAGTGTTGTATTCTTATGTTGGATTTGGAATTCTATTGTCAATTCAACAATTAGTTTATTTACAAAATGCGTACCTTGTTCGCTAATAAGGATCTTCGAGCAACAAAACCTGGTCACCACATTTTCAAAAAGAAACTTTGCCGCAGTTGCGGTGATGCAGTCTTTCACAGGTGTCGCTTCCACCCATCTTGTCAAGTAATATGTAGCAGTTATAATGTAGTGTACACCAGTCTGTTTCCTTGGCGGACTAATAGGGACGACAAAATCCACTACCCATTTATCAAAGGCCTGGAGTGTAATTTGTGGTGCAAGTAGCATTTCATCTCATCGTGATGGTTTCCCGATTCTTTGACACTTATCACAGTCACGATAGTATTTCCTTGTATCCATATGTATAGTTAGCCACTAGAGTCTATTTTGCAAAATATTGCGAACAGTTTCCTTCCCAGCATAGTGCCCTCCTGAGACACCTGCATGTGCTTCATCCATTACCCATTTCCTTTCATGATCAAAGATGCATCTGCACAGTATTTCATCTAGTCCCAACTTATACAGTTATCACGCGATTAACGTGTAGTCTACGGCCTTGACAACTAGTTGTTTCTTTTTCCATGTTGAATAATATTCAGGCGCATAGTCTGTATTCAATAAGTGTAATGATAACATCAAATTCTTTATCGACGGCATTGATAGCAAACAACTGTGCATCAGGACAATTATCTTCTAAGATGTTTGGTTCCTCACCACTTTCAATATGTGACAAGTGGTCTAGCCCAACATTCAGTCGGTCTGGATTTACAATGACTTCAAAGTCAAATTCTTGAAATAGGAGGAGCCACCAGTAGATATTCCCACCCAACACTAGCTTATTGACCATATACTTCAGTGCAGAATGATCAGTGAACATTTTGAAGTGTCCACCCAATAGATAATGTCTGAAATTTTGTAGAGCATAGACCATTGCAATACCTTCTCTTTTAGTTGTGGTATATTTTTTCTCTATTGTTGATAGTTTCCTGCTTGCAAATGCAATTGGGTGGTCAATTGCACCCTCTCCTTGTTGGGTCAATACTATACCAAGCGCAATTGATGATGCATCAACATGTACATGGAACTCCTTCCAATATGGGAATATCAATATAGGCGCAGTGGCCATTTTGTGCTTCAGCTTATCCAGGCTTCCTTGACAGTCTTTGTTCCACTCAAATTTGGCATCCTTCTTTAGTAGCTTCTCCATCGGGGAAGTTATCTTCGTGTATCCTTTTATGAATTTTCTATAATATCTAGTATGTCCCAATGTGGATCTGAGTTGTGTAACCGATGTGGGTGGTGGAAGTTCTGGAATAATTGCTACCTTCACGGGATCGACCAAGATCCCATCGTGGCAAACTACACGACCAACAGTACACCAAACGGTGCGCAAAATATGCATTTTTCTCAAATTCAGGGCAATTTGATACTAGTGACACCTTTCCAGCATCACGCACAAATTCTCGATATGGTCTCTTACCAGACAAAAGGTCGTCTAGTCATCAAAGTATACTTCAAGAAACTTATGAATGAAGTCTTTAAAAGCAAAAACTACTATTCTAGAGAAAATAGCAGAGGTTTTTTTAAGGCCAAAGTGTTGATGTAATTGTAACTTCAGAATGTATTCACTTATGTATCTTATGTATTGTACCCCGATGTTTATTCCAGGATTTTTCTATAATGTAATTGAGTCATGTCATGCCCCAATGTTCCGATCAGGAGTTTCTATAATGTAAACAAGTCATGTCAAGTCATTGTGGGTAACCCTCCTATTGCTCAATGGTTAAAGTCCCCACAGTTTCGGGGCACTAGGGTTGTTAGACTCACCTAGTGAAGTTGGCCCTAGTAGGGTTTTGTCAAGTCAGTAATTAGTATAAATAAAGAGCTAGCCTCTCTGTTTATCACACACTCACTCAAACTCTGTTGTAGCGCATATCTGAGGAAGAAGAATACACTAGGTCTAGGAAGAAAGAGGTTACTACTATCTGGAGATCATCTTACTGTTTTGGGGTTTTACTTTTGGTGTTGATTCTATCTTTGAGGAAGTTGCATGGTTTTCTCCATTTATGGTTTCCCCAAGGAAAACAATTGTGTTCATTGTCTCTTGTGTTTGATTGTTGTGCTTGTTATTCTCTCAGTTAAAGATCCTAATATAATGCTAGCTTAATGTTAAAATCTAACATGGTATCAGAGCTAACCTGAGAAGAAGAGACTATGCAGCTGTGGGAACTAGGGCTTCCTACTTGGTGGATCTCTCTCCATATATTTTCAGCAAAAGAGGGTTGGAATAACTCTCCTCCCTAGGGCGCATCTTTCTGTTGAAGCAAAATCCAATTCTAAGTTTTTTCAGTTTTGGACCCGACACTGCTGCCAAAAATTAGGGCTTTCCACATAAGTGGAATTTTTCAGTGAGCCCAGGCCTAGATTGATCTCCTCCTCAAAATCAAAGTTAGAGATCAAGATCAAAACATTTGGTTGGATAGAACTCTGAAAAAGAAAAACCCTAACCTCCTCCTGAACCAGCACTGCAAAATTTAAACTCCAAATCCAGATCTGACATCTTGACCTGGTAAGATCTAAATATTTTGTATTTCCATTTGAGGTTCTCAGTTAATATGTCTCATCATACTAAGCTTGATGAAAATCTTGATGGATTTGATAACTTCCAAGCCTGTAAGTAAGGGATCTCCCTGGTCCTGGAAGAAAATGAGTTGGACTCCTATATTAGTGAGGAGGTTCCAGTTCTAGAGGGAGATGAGACTAAGGCCTTACACAAGAAGAAGTTGGTTATGGAAAAGTGGGTTATTGCTTATTCAATCAAGGATCACCTCATACCACCAGTGTCCTCCCTAAAGACACCTAAAGCTATGTTTGATGCCCTAACCAAATTTTTTGCAAGAAAGAACATAAACATGAAAATGACTTTGAGGAACCAGTTGAAGAATGTGAAAATTCAGAATGCAGAGACCATCTAGTCTTACTTCACAAGAGTCTCTCAGATCAAGGAATAGCTAGAAGCAGTAAATGAAGAAGTGGAAAATGCAGAGATTGTAATAACCACCTTGGATGGTATCCCTAGGACATGGGACTCTTTCATTCAATGGATTTGTGCCAGAAAGAAGTTAGTCAAGTTCAGCAGACTTTGGGAAGAATGCTCATAAGAAGAAGCTTGGATAGCAGCTTGAGAAGAAAAGATGTGAATTGAAGATCAAGCTCTCATAGTTCAATCCAAGAAACCCAGAAGGGGCCATCATCATCATCATTCTAAAGGTAAGCACTCTTCCTACAAGAAATATCAACTTATATGTTATACTTGTGATGAAATATGACACTTTTCCAGAGATTGTCCTAGAAGCAAAAGAAACCCTCACAAGAATAAAAACAACAAGAGAAGAAATCATGCCCATGCTACAGAAGATGATGAACATTCCTCAAAGAGAAACAATCAAGAAAGTGATGATTCTTCAAGTGATGAAGAATATGTTTTGATTTCCGCTCTCATGGGAAACATCACACATGGAAGTAATGATTGGCTTATAGACAGTGGGGCTACCAAACATATGATAGGATTCAAAGAGTCTTTTGTGAGACTATCGGAACATGAATCACCTCACAAGTTGAAGCTCAGAGATGACTATCAGTATCCAATAAAAGGTAGTGGGGAATCCTCCTATAAGTTAGACTCTGGAAAGTCCATGAAGATGAAGGATGCATTGTTTGTACCAGGACTAAAGAAGAACCTTCTCTCTATATCTGTATTAGATGCAAAAGGCATGAGGGTTGCATTTATAGATGGCCAAGTTATCATGTGGCCAAAGGGAAATACTATTAATGATGCAGTAGTTATTGGAGAATAAGAAGGATGTCTATAAAAATTGAAGGGACATCCAGAACAAGCCTTGATCCATGACACAGTAGAGCCAAATGAACTTTGGCATAGAAGGCTTGCATATGTGCATTACAGAGCACTACCGCTTGCAAGAAAATCTATTGAAGGTCTTCCAAAAATTCAAGCAAAACATGATGGAGTCTGCAAAGGATGTGCAAAAGGAAAGAATACAAAGAAGACATTTCCAAGTAGCGAGAGCAAAGCAAAAGGAATCTTGGAAATCATCCACTCTGATGTATGTGGTCCAATGTCATCAAGTTCACTAAGCGAGTATGTATACTATGTTTCTTTTATTGATGACTTTTCTAGGAAGACATGGATTTACTTCATGAAGAACAAAGATGAAGTTTTCAACAATTTCAAGGAATTAAAAGCCTTGATCAAGACTCACATAGAAAAGAAGATCAAGACCTTTCGATCAGATAATGGGGGAGAATTCACATCAAATGAATTCAAATAGTTATGCAAAGACTCAGGGATTAAGAGGGAGTTGTCTACTCCATATAATCCACAACAAAATGGGATTGCAAAAAGAAAGAATGGAACTATCATGGAAGCTACAAGAGCTATGCTTCATGATCAAGATCTTCCTATTCATTTATGGGAAGAGGCTTCCTGAACAGTGGTGTATGTACAGAACCATACTCCACACCAAGTACTCAAGAATAAGACACCTGAAGAAGTATTTTCTGGCAAGAAACCAGAAGTCAACCATCTCAGAATATTCAGTTGTCTAGTGTACATACACATTTCAAAAGAGAAGAGGACAAAATTAGATCCTTCAGGAAAGAAGGGTATATTTGTGGGAAACTCTAAAAGCTCGAAGGCTTACAGAATATACTTCCCAAGATTCAAGAAGATCGACATCAGCAGGGATGTGACATTTGATGAAGACTCAGCTTACAACAAATCCAGAAAGAGACTTGCTAAAGAACCTGAAGAAGCGGAAGCACCCAGAATTCATGATACAACCATGAACGAAGAAACTCAAGAAGAAGATCGAGAATTTGAAGAACCTCAAGAAACTGTAGATCCACCTCAGGAGAATAATCCTCATAAGAGGAAACTTGCTTGGGTAAGAGAAGCCATCCAAGGTGCGAAAAGATATCGGGCTCCAGAAGAGAATCACAGAGAAAGAAAGAGGACAAGGTCCTACTCCGGATATGTAGCATTATTATGTGATTTCATTGATAAAGAACCTTCCAACTATGAAGAAGCGGCAGAACGGAAAGAATGGAAGGATGCTATAATTGAAGAGTATCAATCGATCATGAAGGATGATGTTTGGGATGTTGTCCCAAGACCAGAAAGGAAGTCTGTTGTAACTTCCAAATGGATCTACAAGATCAAGCATGTTGCAGATTCTGGCATAGAAAAATATAAAGCAATATTTGTTGCTCGTGGTTTCTCCTAGAAATAAGGAATAGATTATGAAGAAACTTTTGCACCTATAGCTAGATACACTTCCATCAGATCAGTACTTGCTCTGGCTATAGTGATGAAATGGAAGATACACCAAATGGATGTCAATACTGCTTTCTTGAATGGTGTAGTAGAAGAAGAAGTTTATGTGGAGCAGCCACTCAGTTTTGAGACACATGATAAGGAGTCTCATGTATGTAGATTGAAGAAATCCATGTATGGTTTGAAACAAGAACCCAGCACATGGTATGACAAAATTGAGAGCTTTCTATCCAGTTTGGGCTTTACCAAGAGTAAAGCAGATTCCAACCTTTACTACAAGGTTGAAGGTGGCAACCCAGTGATGCTCCTAATGTATGTAGATGATATGTTTGTAACATGTATGGATGGGTTGATTGCTAATACGAAGAGAAAGCTTGCCGCCAAGTTCAAAATGAAGGACTTGGGTATGATGCATTATTTTCTAAGCATGGAGGTGTGGCAGAATGCGGATGGAATCTCCCTCAGACAAGGGAAGTATGCAGTAGAGATCCTGAAGAGGTTTGGGATGATGGACTGCAAGGCCATGACCACACCTATGGAATCGACCCTGAAGCTATTGAGTGATGCTTCATCAAAAGCGGTTGATGCTATGATGTATCGTCAGATGATTGGGTCCTTGATGTACCTAATGAACACGAGACCAGATATTTTCTTTGCTATGAACACCTTGATCTAGTTCCTGACAGATTCGAGACATGTTCACTTGATTGCTACAAAGCATATTTTGAGGTACTTGAGGGGTACAGTTGATTATGGGCTCAAGTATGAGGTGAGTCAGAAGATTAACCTGGAGGGTTATGTTGATTCAGATTGGGCAGGAAGTTCCATCGATAGGAAGAGCACTTCAGGGTGTTGCTTCAGTATGGGATCAGGTGTGATATCTTGGTTTAGCAGGAATAAATCCTATGTGGCACTGAGTATAGCTAAAGGAGAGTATGTCATAGCTTGTTCAACTAGTTGTGAGGAAGTATGGCTCAGGAAGCTACTGTCTGATTTATTTGATCTCCAGTTGGATACTACTTGTATATGTTGTGACAACCAGAGTTGTGTGAAGTTGTCAGAGAACCCTGTGTTCCATGACAAGTCAAAGCATATCAAGATCAAGTATCAATATATCAAGGATATGGTGTAGAGGGGAGTAGTGAAGCTCCAGTATGTTGAGATGGAAAAACAAATAGCTGATGTGTTGATGAAGCCATTAGTAAGAGTGAAGTTTGACTACTTCAGGGAGAAGCTTGGTGTTCTCCAGATCGTGGTTCCTTCCAAGGGAAAGTGATGAGTCCGTGATCCATCCTGACATGGTGAGATGATTGGTTCCTTACATGTCAGATTTGAGTGCTAAGCCATTTTCATATGATTATAGGATTGGTTCCTACATGATCAGATATAAGGATTGTTGCCATTCTTGGAATGAAGGTGCCTGGTCAGTTACCAGGAATACTCGGTCTGGGATTAAGGGCCTTTCTGATACGAATGTAAGATGTAGTCTTACATGATAAAATGTGAGTGCATGGCCATTCTGATGTGATTGAGGGATTGGTTCCCACTTGATCAAATATAAGGGCTGATGCCATTATATGGGAGAATGGAAGCACCTGGTCAGTTACCAGGAAAGCTCAGTCTGGGACTAGGGGCCATTCTGATATGATTGTGGGATGTGTTCTCACATGATTAGATGTGAGTGCAAGGCCATTCTGATGAGTAGTTCAGATGTAAGGGCTAGGCCATTATGACAAGTAGGTCAGATGTAAGGGCTGGTCCATTCTGACGAGTAGGTCAGATGTAAGGGCTGGGACATTCTGACGAGTAGGTCAGATATAAGGGCCGGGTGATTCTAACATGGGAGAGGATGAGGTTCCTTCCATGGTAATATGTAAGAGATGGGCCATTCTAAAACGGTGAGGGGATTAAGTTCCTCTCATGGTCAGATGTGAGTGTTGGGCGTGCCTTTCTGATGAGTCAAGGTGAGATGTAAGTGTTGGATGGGCCATTCTGACTTAGGGTCAGACATAAGTGCTGAAGAAGACCTACATGGAGGCTAGGCCTACACCCAACATGAAAAAGGGTTGGCTCTATAGAACTTCCTGTGAAGAGAAGAATCATGAGATAGCACCCATGATGATTTCAGTGATGATGATCCATCAGTGATGATCTAGATCGAGTGATGATCCAGATCCAATGATGATGCTCCAGTGATGATCCAGATCAAGTGATGATCCATATCCAGTGATGATATGCCAATGATGATCCAGATCTAAATGAAGGTGACTTGAAGACAAAGATGAATTGAAGATGACAAGAACTCGAGGATGATACAAATGATACAAAGAAGAAGACTTGTGATGATAAATTGTGTCAAGAGAATACCTTCCTAGTTAAGAGGGAGTGTTGATGTAATTGTAACTTTGGAAAGTATTCACTTATGTATCTTATGTATTGTACCCCGATGCTTATTCTGGGATGTGTCTGTAATGTAATTGAGTCATGTCATGCCTTGATGTTCCGATTGAAAGTTTCTATAATGTAAACAACTCATGTCAAGTCATTGTGGGTAACCCTCCTATTGGTCAAGGGTTAAAGTCCCCGTAGTTCCAGGGCACTAGGTTTGTTAGAATCACCTAGTGAAGTCAGCCCTAGTAGGGTTTTGTCAAGTCAGGAATTAGTATAAATAGAGAGCTAGCCTCTCTATTTATCACACACTCACTCACACTCAGTTGTAGTGCATAGCTGAGGAATAAGAAGACACTGGGGATAGGAAGAATGAGGTTACTGCTGTCGAGAGATCATCTTACTGTTTTGGGGTTTTGCTTTTGGTGTTGATTCTATCTCTGAGGAAGTTGTGGGTTTTTCTCCATTTATTGTTTCCCCGAGGAAAAACACTATATTCATTGTCTCTTGTGTTTTATTGTTGTGATTTTTATTCTCTCAGGTAAAGATCCTAATATAATGCTAGCTTAATGTTAAAATCTAACACAAAGGGAATTACCGTGTATTGGTAGCATCCCCATTATGTTACAAAAGTGGACTTGTGGTGGTCCTCTTGCACAATTCTGACTTGATGGTATCCCAAGAATTCATCTGTGAATGAGTACATTTCTTGTCTACCGACACTCTCCAAGACTTCATTTGTAAATGGTGTTGGGAATGGATCATGTAAGAAGGAATCATTTAGCTTCCTAAGGTCGACACAGATCCTGACCTTTCCTATAACCTTCTTGTCCTGAACCATTATAGGGCTTATCCACTCTGACTCTTCAATAGGTTCAATGATTCATGCTTCCAAAATTCGGTCTAGTTCATCTTTCACTTTTTCTTTATAGCGCGTATTTAGTCTGTATGGGCGTTGTTTTACCAATCTTGCATCGAGCTTGAGTAGAATTTTCATTTTTCCCAAATCTCCTACTATCCCCTTCATTTCCCTGAAGTTCGTTAGGAATAGGTCTTGGAACTCATGTAATAGATCAATTATTTTGGCTACTATCTCTTCGTCCCAATATTCTCCAATGTTAGCAAATTTCAGATTGTCCTCTGACCCAATGTTAACTTTCTTGATATTTAGCAGCTTGATGAACTACTCACTAGAAATGTCACTTCCTTCTACTATGCATGATCCTTCCGACTATGGAATATTGATGTTAGTTGGGTCATCCTATGTATCTCTGAAGAGGTTATAGCATGTCATCCAGTTCTGAACTATCTCACAGCACGGGTGGGAATGTACAATGCAAGGTTGAGAATACGTGACCTCCCATGGGATCTCAACGAATATCTTCTCCTTAATAGTCTTCAGTGCAATATCAACTATTGGTTGCTCGTCTGTGAACTATAATGTGTATGTGAAATTCTGCACAACCTTTTCGCATTCCCTTATTTCTTGGTGCAGCTCCATAGATGTGTACCACCCTCTGGGTGATATTCCGAGAGTGTGGATGAAGTGGTGAACCCACTCGTGGCACGGGTAACTTGAAAATGTTGTGAAACACTACTCCAAGTGTTCAACAAGGTCTGATAACCCTGTATACCTTTGTGTCACCGTTGTGACCTCATCTCCGGACCTTACTTCTAGTAGCCTTCTGCACTGCAGTCATTCAGTTACCGAGATTTTGTGCGTACCCCACCATTGCACCGATGTAGCTTTTACTGGGAATTCTAGTGCAGATAGTCGCTACGAATCTGTTACTAATTCTTCAAACTCAGTCAAGAACATTTCCAAGTTAGGAAATCCTTCATATGTAGGTAGTGGTCGTGATTGAGTTCCCACTCGTCGGATAGACTTAGTTATACTGGCACATCTCCTCATAGAGACTTCATGTAATCAGTTATGTTAGTTCTCAAGTGCCTCTCCTGAGTCTGATTTACATGAAATCGTGCACCTCCATCTCAATTTTCCATCTGTAGTACGATTAATGTAATCCTCCTTAAGGGTAGTGACATTATAGATGTTATCAACGTGATCACCTTCTCATTTGTTGAACACCAGTTCAACGTATCTCTTCCCTTCCAGTGGATCGAGGGGTCCAAATACCCTCATCTCATCATCTCCAAGTGATAGGATCCTTCTTCTAAAGTTTATAATGGTTTTATTTCCCATCACCCAATCAATCCCCAATAGCGTGGGATATGGGTTAGTATCATCTACTATATTGATGACCTCGAAGTCTGCAAAAGTGTGCAATCCTTCAATATCCACTTGGACCTGACTCAATATACCGATGGGCAGAACCTTTTCTTGATTAGAAAGCCTTAATTGAATTGGGGACCATTCTAGGGGTGGCTTGCCCATTATTTCCCACATCCAGCACATTAAAATGTTAACATCAGATCCTAGGTCGAGGATGATATAGTCCATGTCATAATCACCAATTTGCGCAGACATCCTGAGTTTGCATTCCATTATGAACTTTGTCTTGACACCGTTAACCTTTTTTGCTGGTGGGTCTTCCTCTGAAAGTGTTTCTATAAGCGCTTCCAACTCTGAAAGTGCATCCTTATCCTGGATTAGTGCTAAACAACTTGATAGGAATGGTTTGATTTTACTAACCTTATATGCACTCTTGCTTGCAGTATGTTGTTTGAATATCTTCTGGAATCTCTCAGGCATATATTTCACTTGGAATGAGGTAGATGGTTTTTTGATTCCTACGAACTCTAAGCATACATCCATGAATACACACTTTTTCTTTTGAACATTAAGTGGTGTTTTCTTTTACGTGGCGGTTTGCACCTGCGGTCACTGCTTGCGTCACAGGCTCGGTCTACGTAGTTTGATCTGCACCCGTCACGGCACCTCCCCTTGTTATCACAACTACACTTGGTTCTCTTGGTTTTGAGACTATCATCTGTATGTTGGAATTAGCATTCAGGTTGGGAGCATTCGGCATAGGATTTGGTGCTAGTTTAGCTGCTCCAACTGTCTAGGCTTGCCATCTAGCGATAAGTTGTGGACATTGCTCCACATTGTTCTCTTGTTTTCAATATGAGAAAGTCTTCACAGGTTCAGGGAAGTCTCTAGCATAGTGGTGCTGCAATCCACAATTATAGCATACCACTGGTCCTCTTCCTTGGCCAAATACTCCTCCTCCTTGACCCCTATAATTTCCAACCTCCCTCAACTGAGGTTGAGGTGATTGTGACAGGTATTACAGTTACACATACTGCTATTGATATGGGTTATATGGGGTCGTATTCTGAAACTACGGTGCCATCTGAAACTATTGCGCAGGGTAAAACTGAGGCGCAGCCTGAAATCGAGGCGTAGGATGGAACTACGCTTGTGCTTGTTTAATATTTTTTCTCCTCAGTCTTCATTAGATATGCATCTACATTTTTCTCTATTAGAAGTTGGTAGGCCCTACAATATTTTTCATCATGGCCTTATTGCGGCAGCAACTTTTCTCCCCAAATTTCTTGAATTTTTGGACCCCTCCTCATGAGTTTGCTTTGATCATTGGATCTTTCGAGTATCTTTGGGATATATTCCATTGTGAGTAATAAGTGTTGTTTATAAAATGATCGGCTATCTGGTTATTTAAATATTTGTAAGTGTTCATGTGTCTTGAAAGAAGTATCAGCTATCTGTGATTCTTCATAATGCATGTGCAAAATGTATTACTCACCCTAAATGATAACCTTGCTCCCTAGGGATAGATTAGATAGTTATTTTATTTCTTATTGTCTGTGATTTGGTTGCTTGCGAGTCTAAGACGAGAGGTAAGAACTTGTGCATCACGTTGTGACAGCTCCTTACATTCTGATCACCTTGCATTTAGTTAGGCACTTGCATTTCATTTCTAATTCAAAATACAAAAACTCGGTGGACCAGGCCGCAACCGGTAAACCCTTTTGTTTTGTTCCTTGACCTATGGTAGCTGGACCGCAAACCGGACGGATTCCCTATTCCAAATAGTCAATGGGATAGTTGGGAACATTGATTGGGGAGAATCCCTTACTGTTGCTGCCTGCGAATTTCCAAGCCTCAACATTTTTGGCGCTAGAAGGAGGGCCGCCAGTGCATGGCTGGCCGCGGAAACTTGTTTTCCTGATATTTTTCCATCGGTGACAGTTCTGAAGGAACTGGGTTCCATAATCCAATAGAAAATAGAGAATATTTATATCTTGTTCACAATGAAATTGTTAATGACCTGAGAAGACACACCCGTGCTTATGTAAAGAATATTGGGGGATTACCAATTATCCTCGAATTTCCTAGAAGAGAATACAAGAAGAAAGACCGTCATGTAGTAGAAGATTCAGTGTTGGTTGGAGACTGGGAAGAACTTGTAGAGACAGCTCTGCAGGAGGTTGAATTACCTTTGAACCAAGTAGGCCTAGATACCCCTTACAGTTCTCCTGTTCATACCCCTGTTGGTTCACCTCCTCACTCTCCACCTTTGCTTATGGCAGGAGTTAATGCCAACTAGCCTCCCAACCCACCAAATCCACCACCTGCATGGAGAGCCAGATCACCTCTAAATATGACCCTGCCTTTGCATGACCTACCTCAAGCCTTTGAAAAGTTGTTGCCTAAATTTGACCCCAATGAGAAGATATTAGTAGATGATCATTTGTAGAGTTTTTATTTGGCTATAGAAGGATTAAGGGAGGGGGAACATGAAGATGTGGTTTGTAGACTATTCCCGCATACCCTCAAAGGAGCTGTGGCCTCATGGTATTTTGGATTGCCCGCTAACTCTATCCCAGACTGGGATACCTTCGAGAGAATGTTTAGAAGTAAGTATGCAGTCCAAAAGACTCACGCTACTCTCATGAAAGGACTGTGTGCTTTGAAGAAAGATAAAAAGGAAAAAGTGCACAATTTCACACAAAGTTTTGCAGCCTATCTTAAGAATTTCTCTGAAATAGATAAGCCTTCGGACAAAGTACTGATTGAGTACTACACTTCAGCTTTAGGCCCTGATTTGGCCATGTTTGCAAAAGGTAGGTCCAATCCTACTTTGACAGAGACCTATGAAGAGGCAGAAGTGGTGGAAGCAGAATGAGAAAGTATTGAAGACTATCCAGATCAATTAGTAGAGAAAGGTGCAGGAAGAAAAACCTTATTGTTCACTAAGCCTAAGGAAGAAAAGTCACCAGACCTGGAGAATATGGCCAAGATGATGCAGAAGCTGTCCAACAAGATTATAGATATGGAGAAAGAAAAGGAGGTGCAAAAGTTTTATAAGCCATATTAGAAGAAAAGAGAGGATAAGGATCATTCTCATCCTCCTCCTCATAAAGTTGTATCCATGAATCTAACAGAGTTCGGCATGGATAATTTCTGCACTTTCCACCAACAGCCGCACTCTGAAAAGAATTGTCCACAATGGATAAACTCTATGATGCTGGTGATGAGTCAACTGTTGGATTCAAAGTTAACAGAAGAAGACGATGAAGAAATAAAATAGGATTCTACCTCTACTTCTAATAAAGAGCGGGAAGAAGAAACCCTGGATTTATGGAATTCTGTCTCATTATTCGACACTGAAGAAGGAAAGACTCACGGATACAAGGCGTTATGGATACCAACATGGCCACAAGAAGAAAAGGGACGGTCAAGGAAGATAGTCTTATTCTCCCAAAGATCAGAAGGCTTCAGAGAAATGTGAAGAAGAAATTTCAAAAATGAAGACTCGGCTGTTAAGGTTCCAGAATTCATGATCACCAGCCAAAATCCCATACAATGCGATCCAACAGCTGGGCCAGGTGAAGTAAATGCTGATAAACCCCATCCCATTGGATGACCAATGAATTATGACGTTGTGGAGGATTTAAAAAAGGTAAAAGTGAATTTTCCTTTATTCGAAATGTGTAAGGTGCCGCATCAAAAAGAGAGACTGCTAAAAGTGCTTGAAGCATCAGATGACAAGCTTCCCGCCGATAATCAACCTCAAGATGAAGAAGAAGTTGGAGAAACTAGCGTTGGAAGTAAGTCTAAAACTAAACATCCACCTTTCCTCTTGACATTTGAAATTTTTAATCATAACGTGCACAATTGTCTGGTAGAATCAGGAGCATCCATCAATGTCATGCCCATATCAATATGTAAGAGGATAAATGGGCGGCCGAAGCCTACCACATGGAGGGTGGTTCAGTTGGATAGGACAAATGTTAAGGTAATTGGTGAGATGGAAGACGTCCTCATCCGTCTGACCTCCAATGACAAAGTATGCCAGGTTATTAGCATCATGGTGGCTGATATACCAGACGCTTACGGCCTTGTCCTGAGCAGAGATTGGTCAGCCAAATTAAATGGGTATTTCGCATTAGATTGGTCACATCTGTGGTTGCCATACAAAGGAAGTCCGAACCAGATCAAGGTTCTAAGAGAACCCCACATGAAGTACAATGTTACCCAACTGAATGAGAAGAATATACCCGTGGATTCTGTATTGGGAAACTATTTTCTTGAGTTGGAACCAGGGAATTATCAAGCGGAAGAAGCCAGCAACCCATCTGACACCCAGCCTGATCTCCTTCGATTCTCACAGGATGATGAGATTGATTGTAAAACAGTAGACTTAGCTGTAGGAATAGATTTACATTCAGTTGTTAGTGATTTTTGGACTTTATTTTTTGATGGCTCAAAGACCTTAGAAGGATCAGGGGTCGGCTGCGTCCTTATTGATCCACAAAAAAATAAACATTTCTTGTCATGTAGATTAGAGTTTGAGTGCACTAATAATACAGCTGAGTATGAAGCACTGGTGCAGGGACTCAAGAAGGTGATTGAATTGAAGGTAAGTAATTTGAAAGTTTTTGGGGATTATAAAATTATTGTGAAACAAATCCGAAATCAAATCCACTGTATTTCCCCCCACTTGAAAGCTTACTAGAATGAGGTATGGGACCTGCTTAAATGTTTTAATGCATTCAACATTATTTCAATTCCAAGAATTAGGAACGCAGTAGCTGACTTATTGGCCACTTCGGCCGCCAAGCTTGTCCCCTCGAATAATCGATGTACTGTTGAATTGCTTTTCAGGCCTTTAGTACCGGATATGATCACCAATCTGCGGGTGTTCGATGATGACCAGCAAATCATAGAATTTTTAACAAATGATGAGGTATTCAAAGGAGCGATTATCGATGATGAAGAACACCAAGCCGAGATGAAATTTGACAATTTCATCCCTAAAGGGGTCAGAACGTTAGAGAAGATGTTTGACTTGAATGAAAAATGTAGACGACCCGCCAATGTAAAGACGCACAGCTCAACTCTACAGTTCGAGCTGATAAACTTAGGGACTGAGACGGATCCTAAGTTTGTGAACCTCGGCAAATGTTGTTCACCGGCCGAAAGGGATAGGTTTGTCAGTTTGTTCAAACAGTACAAAGATGTATTTTCCTAGACGTACCAAGATTTAAAAACATACGATACCAACATCATCAAACACGTTGTTCCCATCAAGGCGGGAGTCAATCCATATCAGCAGCCCTTAAGGAAAATGCATCCAAAACTGGAACCATTGATCCAAAGTGAGGTAAAGAAATTATTGGATGCCAGAATCATTTTTAAAGTCAGACACTCAAAGTGGGTATCAAATCTGGTACCAGTCAGAAAGAAGTCAGGAGAGATCAGACTATGCATGGACTTTAGAAACTTAAACCACGCCTCAGATAAAGACAACTATCTGGTGCCCCCCATGGAGCAATTGCTGCAGATGGTCTCTGGTTCTGAATTGTTTTCATTATTAGACGGTTTCTCTGGCTACAATTAAGTATTTGTAGCCAAAGAGGATAGATTAAAGACAACGTTCAGGACCAAATGGGGAACTTTTGCCTATAGAAGGATGCCCTTTGGACTGATTAATGCTGGAGCGACTTTTCAGAGAGCTATGGACATAGCTTTCCGCAGACTGATTGGACGAAGTGCTGTAGTATACCTTGATGACATTACAATATTTTCGAAGAAAAGGGGAGAGCACGCTTTTCACCTAAAGCAAATCTTCGAACGTTGCCGAAAATATGGCATCTCCCTCAATCCTAAGAAGTGCGTATTCACAATCACAGAGGGAAAGTTGCTGGGACACATATTTTCAAAGAGAGGTATATCTATAGACCCAGAAAGAATTAAGGCCATTGAGCAAATCCCTATGCCACATAATAAAAAGGGAATGCAATCATTTATGGGAACCATAAATTTTGTAAGAAGATTTGTACCTGATTTTGCCCAGACTGTTAAGCCACTGCAACAGATAGTCAAGCAAAATGCACAATTTAAGTGGACTGAAATTGAAAAGAATGCTTTCAGTAAAATCAAGACTGCTGTTGCACATGCTCCCTCCCTAAAAATTCCAGACTTTGATAAAGACTTCATTATGTATACATTTGCATCCGATGATTCATTGGCAGCTGTGCTTACGCAAAAGGAGGATGGCGGTGATGAGTTCCCAATCTCTTTTATGAGCACTGGGCTACAAGGGGCTGAATTAAACTACCCATCCATTGATAAGAAAGCTTATGCCGTATTTAAGGCAGTGAAGCAATTCAAGCCTTATATATTAAAAAATCGAACCAAGGTAATATTCCCTTACCCAGCCGTAAGTTCCCTTCTCATATAGAAAGAGTTAGGAGAAAGGAGGGGCAACTGGGTAACAGCTCTTCAAGAATACGACCTTGAATTCAAGCGAACCTCTATAGTGAAAGGTCAAGGGTTATGCAAATTGATGACCGAAAGCAGGAACAACGAAGAACAAGCATGGGAAGATGAAGCCGAATTGCATGTAATGGATGTATGTCCTTTGTTCACAGCCCCCGAGTCTTGGTATAGAGACCTTGTACATTACTTATAGTCAGGGCTGTTACCAGAACATTGGAATTCCAAACAAAGAAGAGCTCTCTGGCTTAAATCAACATCTTATCAAATTGTGGAAGGAATATTATTTAGAAAGAATTATGACGGGGTTCTTCTAAGATGCTTGGAGAAAGAAGATGCTAAGAAAGTAATGTCTGAATTACATGACGGTCCAGCTGGGGGACATTATTCAGGCGACACTACAACCCACAAAATCCTTAGAGCCGGTTACTATTGGCCTACACTCTTCAAGGATGCACATGCACATGTCAGGAAATGTGATATTTTTCAAAGGTGTGGTGGAAGACAGCCTAAAGCAGCAACGCCCCTAAAGCCTGTGACGATCACGGAACCATTTGAGCAATGGGGGCTAGACATTATTGGAGAAATAAAACCGAATTCTTCCCTACTGCACAAGTACATTCTTACTGCAACTGATTATTTCACTCGCTAGGTCGAAGCTATCCCACTGCGCAAGATAAACGAAGACGAAGTCATTAGCTTCCTACAAGATAATATCATGACCAGGTTTGGAGTTCCAATTTCGTTAGCTTTTTATAATGCTAAGTACTTTTCATCAATTAAATTGATTGCATTTGCTCATGATAAAGGGATAAAATTACATTATTCTGCTAACTACTATCCACAAGGGAATGGCCTGGCTGAATCGTCTAATAAAAACCTCATTAGGATTCTGAAGAAGACTGTAATAGAAAACCAGAGAAGTTGGCACTCAGCCTTACCCAACGCCCTGTGGGCTGACAGAGTCACCCCTAATTCTGCAATAGGAGTGTCACCCTATACCCTTGCGTACGGTAAGGAAGCCATCCTGCTTCCCAATATCATGCTACCATCTTCTATTCTAGCTCAGGAGTCTAGGGGGTCAGATGACAAAATTTTACAAATAAGAATTTATAATCTCCTGAAAGCAGAGGAAGCCAGATCTAAAGCCAAAGAACGATTTAAACAACAGCAAGAGTCAGTCAAGAGATGGTTTGACAAGCATAAAGCTGGGACCAAAGACTTTGAAGTAGGAGACTTAGTCCTCAAATGGGATCACCCCCATGATGAGAAAGGAAAACATACCAAGTTCCAGCAGTTGTGGGTAGGCCCTTTTCAGATTGTAGCCAAGCTCGGTCCTTCTACTTACAAGTTGTAAGATCTGCAAGGGTGGGAGGAGAACCTACCAGTAAACATTTTGGTTCTCAAACCTTATTTTTCTTGAGTATGTTTGATTTTTTCTGTCTTGTATATAAATAATTCGCCTGGCTGTCTTTTGAGTCATGTTTTTAGTTGGTTTTTGTTGAGTTCTTTTTAGATTGTTTCATTGATTTCAATAAAGGGAGTAAACCTACAGTTGCGTGGGGTACGTCCGAAATGTTTGGGTTTGATAAATGTTTTGGTGTTAGACTATGTGTTGCTATTTAAATGAAAGAATTTCTTCCAGTATAGCAGTTTTCTCGAAGAATTCTATGTGCATTGAAGTCCTACTTAACCCCTGTGAAATAAACCAGATTCGAGGAGTCTGGAATACTATGTTGAGGCTCCATCCACTTCACACTTAAAATGTTCTAAGGAACGATAAAAGGGGACCCATGGAAAAGAGCAAGGTGAACAGTATGTTAAATAATTGATCCCATGCCAAGAAGTAAATGCCAAAAGGCAGAAAAGAGTTGAAACTCCTTTGAAAGCATCATACATCAAAACAAAGGCTGAATCATAAGTACTAAATTGCCAAAAGATCCTCTCCGTCCATGAGCTGAAACTTGAAGTACACCACTCACACAAAAGGACACTATGGGATAGAGGATCCTGAATTAAAATTCAGTAAGAAAGGCATACAGGAGGACTCAGATGAAAGGGACAAAAGTCCAAAAAGCACAAAAGTGCTAAAATGGCATGGGAACGAGGAACAAACGAATACTGCTATTTACCATCTGCTACAATCCTGTGGTGTCCACGTTGTTAGCTACCTGAAGACATAATTAATAATGAACTCATTTCTGGCCTCAGCAGAGTTATCTGGACTTAAAGGTCTTGGTTTCCACCTCCTCAAAATGGACTATCATCAATGATTAAGGTACACACTTCTGTCGGTTGAGAAATCCCTATGGCTGGAAGAATTCATTAGATGCATTCTTGTTAAACAGTCTGTTGCTAAAAGTATGATCACACAGAGATCTAGGTTCCCAAGGTAATCGCCAATTGTTGCGGCAGCAACTTTTGTCCCCAAATTTCTTGAATTTTTGGACCCCTCCTCATGAGTTTGCTTTGATCATTGGATATTTCGAGTTATTGGGCCGTGTTTTGAGTTTTAATGACTACAAAAGCTTTATTCTTGACCAAATTTTGGGTTTTGATTATGTTAGAGTTTATAATGGACGGCTGTTTTATTTTACTTGATCGATCAAACCGGTTGTTTTTACTGTTGGTCGCAATTATGAAGGGATAACAGCTCGTTGTCCATTATTGGTCTTTAAAGCTGACTGAATTATTGAGTTTTCCATTGGATCGGGAGTCCTGTTCGTTTTGGTCGGAAACCTTAACCTTTTCCCGTCCGCCGTTGTGGCTCCTAGTCCGATTTGTCATTTGAAATGAGAATTGCCTCGACTGTTGATGTACATTAACTTTCCTGCCGCGTATCTAGAATATTTACCCTTTCTCCATTGCGGCCGAGGAATCCTTCTCCCTGCCGATGCCAAAGTCGCCCGACTTTCGATTAAGTTTTCCTGCCCATTTTGCGTATCTTCTAGCTTTATTTTCCACCATTGCGGCTCTGAAAGTCTTTTGGCTGCCAAAGTACTAATGCGTCCGACGTCCGATTAAAGCCTTTCGCCTGCATTTCGTTTGCCCGGTTCTTCTAGCCCTTTTGCCATTGCGGCTCTTAAAGACCTTTCACATCCGATGTAGAAGCCTTTCGACCACCGATCATAAGAGTCCTGCCTAAGGCTTGATCGATTTTCTTCTCAGAACCAGAGACGCACCAGGCCATTTCCTTGAGGAATAGTTGTTCAATTGTTAGAATCTGATGTTTTGGTTTGTAACGCCTTCCAATAAATGATGCTTGTCGATTGATTGCAGGTTGGTTCGAGAGAGCGGTCAAACTACCGTAGCATGGAGGAAGACGGACCATCTAGTAGAAGCAAGGTCGAAACTAGCAGGATCACAGAAGAGAAGGACAAAATGAATGAAGACAAAGACGCAGAAGGGAAAGGTCCATCCGTTACTAATCAACAGACGAACGAGAAGCCACAGCGGCCTGAAGATGGATCTGAAACGTTGAAGAGGAACTGCAAGGTCACGCGTTGGGGGGAAGCCCAAGAGATTGTACTATATAGTTTAAATAGGATAGAAATAATTGAGAAAGGGATTTTTCCCTGGAAAATCTTGTAAATGTTTGCTTGTAAGAGGAATTACTTCGTTTTTCCAAGGAAACTGCAATTTTGCCTGCCGGAGAGAGTGAAGAGTGGAATGTATCAATGCAACTCAATGAATTATGTTGAAGAGGAACTATTTTGTTTTCAGCGGTGTTTCATTTACTGCAAGAGTATTTAATTTCCTAAACCTATGTTCTTGTTGAATGTTCTTCAGTATATTTGGGATATTTTCCACTATGAGTAATAAGTGTTGTTTATAAAATGATCGGCTATCTAGTTATTTAAATATCTGTAAGTGTTCATGTGTCTTGAAAGAAGTATCAGCTATCTGTGGTTCTTCATAATGCATGTGCAAAATGTATTACTCACCCTAAATGATAACCTTGCTCCCTAGGGATAGATTAGATAGTTAGTTTATTTCTTATTGTTTGTGATTTGGTTGCTTGCGAGTCTAAGACGAGAGGTAAGAACCTGCGCATCACGTTGTGACATCTCCTTGCATTCTGATCACCTTGCATTTAGTTAGGCACTTGCATTTCATTTCTAATTCAAAATACAAAAACTCAGTGGACCGGGCCGCAACCGGTAAACCCTTTTGTTTTGTTCCTTGACATACGGTAGCCGGACCGCAAACCGGATGGATTCCCTATTCCAAACAGTCAACGGGCTAGTTGGGAACGTTGATTGGGGAGAATCCCTTACTGTTGCTGCCTGTGAATTTCCAGGCCTCAACGGGCCTACAGATCTGTAGAATTTACAATATAAACTAGCTGGAGTACATACTCTCTTGTGCAGGAACATGCAATCTATGTCACAGTGTCTCCTGGTCTGGCATATGTTGCACCAGGGTAGGCCCTGGGTACTAATTGGTTTTGGTACACCAGACGAGATGTAGTTCATGTAAGTTGGGCAGTTATCTTTGGTATGTCTATTAGTCCGGCATCGCGTACACCAGAGGTATTCCTGCACCTCTTTTCCTCTTTTTATGTCCTGGAATTGAATAGTCAGATTAGCCAACTATGACTGAATTTATATCATTCCTACAGCGCCATCTCCATTAGGTGAAGACTCTAGCTTCATCGACAATTCTAGTCCCTTTTTTTGTGTCACAATATTTTGTTGCATGAGTGGTCCTCTAATGTGCGGTAGTAGCGCAACAATAAACCACTCTTTATGTTGTACGTCCAACATATGGAAGCTTACTTTGGCCATCAGCGTCTTGAACTGTTGATCAAAGTCCCATACTTTTCTGCTGGAGCCTGCTTAATCTCCTTGATCTTAGTTATACATTGGGACTCAGATTATGGCTTTCCGAATTCCGAGACCATTGCGCGTCGAATTTCCTCAAGATTCCTCTGTGCATGCCTGAGTGGTACTGCATAGTACTTCATATACCAATCTAACGCGCAGCCCCACAGAGTCGTAATCATCTGTGCTTTTTATATGTCATCATTGTTAACGAAGTGGACCGTCCATACCACCTCATAAACGAACTAGTGTTGTTATGGATCCCTTGTTCCATTCCCATTGAATGTGGGTAGTCTAACATCTGTCCCCACCATTAGGGTGGCACTGGGGTTGTTCATTGTGTTAGCTCTCTAGGAAACTCCTCTAGGTTGCAGCTTGAGGATGCCTGGTAACTTAAATCTTTTTAATGGTTTTCTAAATATATCAAGTCATATGACCTAAAGGACCTCACACACTCAATACATGCATAAAACTCAATCAAAAGATAAGGCTTCTAACCACCAATGTTCAGAGGGTTGATAATAAGATGAATCAATGGAGAACTTAATATGCTAGCAGATTCATATATAAAACAATCATATATGAATGGATAATCATAACAAGGAAAAATACATGCAATTCAACTCATCAACACATAGATAGAATGACAGCTATCTGGTATTAGAAAAAAAGAATAAACTTGAATCAGACATCCAAGCACAAGTATAGAACAGAAACGAGATGGAACCTGAACATATAATGACAAAAAATCTTATATTAAATGATGAATAACACGAGAAGCTTGACAACAATAAGGGTCTAAAAGTATCTAAAGTCAAACCTTTGCTTCAACATTGGTCCTAGGCTTTATAGCCTTTACAAAATTTATTTCAAATCCTGAAAAGTTGGATCTGATTTACTAAAAATAGTTAACATAACTGTTTTTGCAAAAATTAGGTCAAAAACCCTAACTTAAGTGCTAGTATATCTAACTCTAATACTCATTCACTCCTTCAACTCTTTAACAACTGTAGTGATTACTGAAGTAGAACTATGCCTTGTTATCTGACAGATAAGTCACGGTTGGTCAAAAGTAGGTAGGGTTTGTGACCCCTTTCACCTCGTTGGAACCTTCAAAACTGGAACAAACCCAATCTGTTGGTGCCTTTAATTAATCTCCAGCTTCATAACTCATCCCTGAGGTGCTTAGATCAATCAAAATTGGTTCTATGTGGAAGCATGTCTTTCTGCACCCTTTTGTTCTTTCGGTGGTTAAGCTAATAGAATTCTGGGTCTTTAAGCTACCGAAAGCTTTGCTTTCGATGGCTAATGAATAGCTATTGCGTTCACCTAAGCCATTGAAAGCTCTGTTTTTTGCAAATTTTAATTAGTCTTTAATCAACCTTTTACAAATTTGCTCCTGACCTTCTGGTACTTCTTCAACCTGCATAAGATTTGGAATATCAGCAACATCATGGGATACCTCCGGGTCCTGAAGGCTAATAGCTGCCTCTGGTAGGGTTTCCAGTGTAAGGTGTGTTTTAGGGTTTGGATCCTTCTTTTGTAACCTAAACATTCTGACCATCCTGTAGAGTCTAGAGTTATCCTTCATTAATCTCATATTTCTTCTTTTCAGCATGACATACATCCCTCTCATTTCTAGAATAGAATTATGCAATTCAGTATTTTCTTGGTTAATCTTGCATTATTTCTTTTGATCTCTCTATATATGACCTCTAGTTCATATATTTTCCCTAATAGCTGGTTGATTCTCTAGGACCTAGGTTTTCTTGAGGAAGTCTCTGCCATTGGTTCATCTTGACCTTCCTTTTGTGTAGGTGAGGGAAAATCCTCATGTTCTACTGCAACCTGCTCTGTTAGGTCAACTTCCTGCCCTTATTCTTCTTTAGAGTTTGAGTGAGGTAGGTTGAGTATGTTTATTTTTGGTGTTGAAAATTCTTCTACATCTGCAGCAAATCTTCATGGACTGACAGATGAGTTCAAAAATGCCACCTGGAGGACTGACACATCATCTTTTGCCCCAAAAATTTGGCCAAACTGCTGAAAGTTGGGGCTCAAATATGGATTTGGTTATCCAAATATGTGACACCTGTGTATAAACCAAATGAATTTTTTGTATATTGGTTTGTTTTAAGAACAGACCTATCTCAGTTTTTTGGAATTCATTTTCATTTTCCTGAGATCTGTATTTCAAAAACATGTGTCAAACAGGGAAATTTTGAGATCTGAAAATGAGGGCTCGAATATGGATTTTATTCTCCCAATATGAAACACTTGTATGAAAAATGAGAGATTTTATTGTTCTATGACATGTTAGGAACAAAAAATTCTGATAGTTTTTCAAAATTATTCTCTAGCCACACATAATCATGATTTTAAAATGATGCATTTTCACAGTAAAACACCAATTTCGGTGGCTTGGAGCCCCCTGAAATTTCGATCTTAGCTTCGGAAAGTCTGCTTTTGGTAGCTTAGAGACTGTTTCGAAACAACGCTTAGCCACGAAAACCTATGTTTTGAGCTTTTTGAGCGGGTACTCCTCCTCTCTTCATCTTCTTGAATGTTCTTCTACACCTGCAAAATTTAAATTCAAACCCTAGGGAAGGATACTACCATGCTAGATCCAGAGAGGGCTTGGCTCAGTGATAATGCATGCAGGAAATGTGGAACGAATTGAGGAGAGGGTGTTGATTTTGAGGGGCTGATCAGTAATTGGTACTTGAGCAGTGGGACAGTCAGTTCTGATGAGAACCGTGAGATGGCCAGCGCAGTGATCTTTTTAACTGGGACTTAACGTCTTGTGGTGGTTCAGCTCTAGTCACAGGATAGGTGGAGGGTAGCTAGGGTTTGGGTCTTTTATCAATCACTTTAGTTTCATAATGAACTCTTCTTTACCAGCTCATGATTTTTCACAGTCCCAGTCTTTCGGTGGTTAAGTGCTCGATAGTGGCGCTTCTCATGCTGACGCTGGTTGATTTCAATGGTTGTGCTAACCGTTTTCCCCTTTTGGCGCTTTCAGAGGTTAAGGTAATCTTGGATCTAATTTGCAAGCTTCTGAAAGCTAGGCTTTTTGGTGGCTAATGAACTATTGAGACGTTCGCCTAAGCCACCAAAATATTTTCTCCAAAATTATATTTAAAAAATGTAGTTAATGAGCTTTCGGTGGTTAATGTATTCTGGGACCAAACTGTTAAGCTGTCGAAAGCTGGGCTTTTCGGTGGCTAATGAGTTGTTGAAAAGTTTGCCTAAGCCACCAAAAGATAAACTTTGATTTTTTATGTAAAAACAGAGCACAAGGCATCCCAACTTTGTTAAATATACCAAAATTTTTCATAATGTGCCTGAAATATTGATCACTATGCAAAAAATAAATTTTCTGAGTTTGACCTAGTGAAGATTAATTTATTTAGGAGATAATACACCGGATTCCCCGGATTTTCTGGATTTACTGGAGTCACTAATGGGATTCCTTGTGCACCAGTCCTGACACTAGGACTACTAGTGTTCACACGCGGTTCAGGTGAGGAACTTCTAGGTCTCACTTCTGGTGATCTTCTTGGAATGTCGTAGTCATGTCCTGACCTTGGAATCTCTGCATACTTTTCGATTCTGCTCTCTCAGAAATCAGACTATACTCCTTTTCACCACAGGACCCTTCTACTAGGTGTGACTCACATCCATATTCACCTTCCCTGGGTAGGCTATAATCCCTCCTGCCTCCTACTACCTTCCTCCTCTTTCCTGACCAGAACCTCCTTCCGCTTCTTGAGAATCCATCATCCAACTCATCTTGTGAACTTCTTGGGAACATTTCTTCTTACTACCTTCCATATTACTCCTAAATTTTACACAACATACCACCTTCACGAACTACGTGACTCAATCATTGAGTTGTAAAATACCCTTTTCATACAGGAGCATTTTAATCCATAGGTTTACAGACATAAGGTACCTTCCCTAAGGTCCTTGGAAAAAATGTCTCTCTGCCTCGCTATACGAGGTTATCGCTTCAACAGCGAACTCAATAACATATCCTTCTAACATGCTATCAATCCAAAAACCAATAGCTCTGGAAATAGGGTCACTTACTTGCGCTACTTCTTGTATCAACTTGTCAGTCCACTCAGCTACTCCTCTTCTTTGGAAGTTAGTCTATCGAGTTGTTGACTTCAACAGCCATTCTTGCAATATAATGGGAAATTTCGCAAAAAAAATTTCATGGATATCTGAATATAGATATCGCTATAACCAGTTCTCATGGCTTAGCCGCGAACACTCGCTTTCCTTTTGTGTGAATATCAGCGTATTCGACTCCAACCAATTCTCGACTTCACTCTTAGTCGGGTGCCTATTGGGCCTCGAAATTGTCTTTTATAATGGCTTTATTTACATTTATTTCTTGACCTATTTACCGAAATATAAAACATTTATCTTTAATTTGTCTATCTTTTACTATGTTTTCATCAATTATGACTTATAAATGTAAAAAAATATTAATTCATCATTGTTTATGTGTTATTGCATTTAATGCACATTTTGGCACTCCATTCAGCCCCTTCTTTCAGTCATAAACCCTACCTTGTATTTCACGTTGGTCTCGTGAATACCTACACATGCATAAACCACAAAATGATGATAAATTTTACACATTGATTTAAATTTAAACAAATAAAAGAGTTCAATATCAAAATATTGTTTAAACTTTAAATCACTTATAAATAAATGTTTCAAAACCACTCATATACAAATAAAATAAAACACATATAATACTCATTAAAAAGTGGAATATGGATTTTGGTATTTTATTAATTATTTAAATTATATATTTATAAAGTTTCATCTCCACATGGCCACGTTCCTTAAATATATATTATTCTTTTATTAACACAAAACTACTTGTCAAAACAATAAAATATCATGTTGACCATGCCAAGTGAATATAAAATTTGATGCCATTTCATATTTTATTTGTATAACTAATGGATTTCATGTTTTGTGCAGGTCGTGAATAGGCTGTGAAAAATGGAACTAATGTATGCATTGTGAAGAAGGAAGCACACGCTATGTAATGGAATGGAGATGTAACCTAGCTCCCAACAAATGGAACCCAGCTAGTAATCCAGTACATCAAGCAACCATCAATTCATCTTACTATTTTTACAGTCAGTCTAACAAAATCAAAGAATTGGCATTTCCGTCATTAAGCCAGGAAGCGAATTTCGGCAATGGTTTCTGAGCAATCCATGCAGAATCTAGTCGAACCATTCGAAACCCACTTCAGAAATTATCTGATTTACCCCTAACCGTGGGTCGTTTGCAAAATTTCTAAACTAATTGAGAGAAAAACGTCATCGATCAAACACTATTTTCGCATATTTGGTTTGTGATCAGTTCTCTAAAAATTAGGGATTTGTTTTGAACGGTTGAACATTTAACTCAACCTCCTTTCCCTTTGTAAACTCTATATATACAAATTCTTCTATGCAAGGAGGAGTTAGTTAGTGGATAGATGTAATCAGTTAGTTCATAGAACTCCATAATACCTTTATTATTTTAATGGAAGTTTTATCATGATGTTCATGATCTTGTTCTAAGTACCATTTAAGAAGCATTCACTCTGTTGCTAGGAGGGCCCCTCAACAATCAAAGTTCTACATTCTTGTATTTTTCGGTATCTTCTTTCTCTATAATTAGTATCGGTTTATTTGTAAATGGCTTGTGTAATTTCATTCTTGTAATCATTTCATTTACTATCTACAGTTTAGATTTCATTTCAATATGACTACGATTATGTAGTTTGTGATTATGGATTAGCAACCAGTTGCGCCACCATAGACTAGATCACGATATCCCCTTGTTATATGCTTTCAATTTGTCATTTAATTTCATGTTAATAGAGTAGGTTGTTCTGATTTAATTACAGATAATGTTACTTCTGTCGTTTTTATTTTGTCGTGAGTTTCTTTAATTACACTTCAGTTTATTTAACATTGCAATGAGTAATAATGTTTTAAATTTGAATCTTTTTGCAAGTAAATTTAGTTATTGGAGTTTTTGTCGGAGAAACCACAGTATCGAAATGACCGAGTCGACGTTTTGGATCCATATCAGGATCCATCTTCAGGACAATGTCGAAAGTGAAGAGAGTGAGAAACATTGATAAATACTGGGACCAGGTGGAAAAAGTCTAAGGTTGGCTGCGGAGGCTAGGGCTTGCTAGGTTGAAATTTTTTAAATTTAGTTGTCAAGTAAGCTTAGAATTATGTATTTATATTTCATCCATTGCATTCATGAGTCAGCTAACCTTAGAGTACTCAAATTAAGCATTTTTTAGGAGTTTTAGCATTTTTTGTATCCAGTCTGTCATATAGACAGCTTGTTCGGCCTGTCATTCAGACAGTCTGTTCAGCTTGTTATACAAACCCTCGTTCAAGCTTGTTGTCCATCCCTTAACATGTTTAATCTATTTTAAGCCTGACTTTTAGCTTTCTAATTATGTCTAGATTAGGGTAGTTAGACAATGGTTATGTTCATTATTAAAACCTTAGGTTAGATTGTTTAAAACATTTATTAAAAAAAAATTCATATTTTTCTCCTTTCACCCTATGTATTGTGTTTTGGTTTATTGTGGTTTCTGGTTTCTTTCTTCAATATCATTGTAATGTTTTGTAAATTATATATTTGGTAAAGATTGTTTTCAGTATTAGATGCATTAATTTTTAGTATTTTACATTTTGATGATAAAAAATTCACATAACGTAGTTTAGTATAAGTTTACTTTTCAAATTGTAAATCAGTTGCATGATCTGTTTATCATTAGTTAAGATTCTTTAGTTTATGGTATAGTTTGTTGAAGAAGTAGAGTAGATGTATTTTTTTTCTATCATAGGTTTTCTTACAAATTGAATATATTTCTAGTTATTGTTTTAGATTTGATTATAAAGCTCCAAGTTTAGTTTGCTTTAATTAGTTTACTATTTTGCAACGTATTTATTTATGCTTGGTCTTTAGAATAATATTTGCTTTGCTTTCTATGAATCCACAGTTACTTGTTTTGTTTTCTACGAATTTGTGATTAAATAATTCATTGCTTTCCATGAATAAGTTGCACTTGCATTCTTAGATAGGCATTTACTCATGCATACATGGAATAGTCTTCAATTTATAATATAGATCAGATAATTTGCTGCAAGTAGTTAATTTTGCTCTCATTTCATTTTCGAACCAAGCGACTACTTTCTAGATTAGTATCTGTAATTCCCTTCCATAGAATAGATTAGCATAGCATTAGATTAGTTTTGAATCTCAATTATTAATCAGTTTTCTACCTTTATAGAATAGGTTAATATAACATTAGATTAGATTTGGATGTATAGTTACTTTCCAAGTTCTTAGTTAATTTCTTGTTTTTATAGATAGATTAAATTCTTGCATTTAACTCATGATAGTCATGCATGTAGATTAAAATCATATAGTTGCATGTTAGCACATCTGCAAATTTAGTTAGCTTAGGTTAGTTCAAGGCTTGAATTTTTCACATATAGTGTTTGCATCTCACAAGCTCCCTTCCCGGGTTGACAAATTAAGTGTTGAATTAAATAGTGCATATTTTTCCCAACAGTGCCACAACATTTTCCTCATTTCGATCAATAGGGTCCCCACAATGGAACCATTTGTTGGCCACTTTTTCTAACTCGCGTGACCCAGGTTCTGTGTAGCCGTCAACCCAACAAACACCTGATATACCAACCCGACAGGGAAAGCCCCGTCGGCAACGCCTGTAGAGCAAGCGCAGTCTCACCTGAGATATCTCTTCAATGGGGAACCACCGAAATCTTGTTTCTGCGATTCATTGAGGGATTATAGTCCCTTGGCGCATGGCAAAGAAGCTCGACCAAGTCATAAGGATGGATTCATTTATGCCAAACTATAGCGCACACCGCGCATATATTTTATTAAGTACTAACGGCACGACACAGATTCGGCCTTAGTATTTTAATCATAATGGAATATAAAAGTAGCTAAAAGACAGGCCCAACATACAGACACACAACAATGATTGCACTATAAACATAAACTAATACTTAAAAGCAACGCATAATAACCTATTCATGCATTCAGACTTCTATTTACAGTATGGCATTCATTCAACTATGACATGATTTGCATCATAAGCATAAACATAAACAAAACATAAACAACCAAACACAGTCAATCATCAACACACAGGAGAGTTCACATGGAAACCCGTCCAGGAAAAACCACAAGGCGCTCTTCATCTAGCATGAGAAATATATGGCGCCTTCATCCTTCATTTGACTACAGACTGTCCTAGATCTATATTTTCACTCATACTCTCTTTTTCTCTCATGCTCTTTGTCTTATTTATCCTAATCTACTACTACCATCTACTGATCCACACACAGCTTAGATTGACCTCTCTAGCATCTACACCTCTCTAGCAGAGCTTCTCTTCTACTACACCAACTCCAACTGCATCCTACAGACTCCCGACTACTCTACCACTCAGATCTCATAGCTTCACTATGATCTCCCGGAGATCTCCTTTTTGTTAACCCTCCAAAATAAACTAAGACTAAAACACCCAACCTAAAGCAATAATCACCATACAAGCAACCATGACCAACCATTACTGAACCCTCTAACTATTGAATCCCTCCTATTTATACTATTTTACATGACCACGCAGGGTCGACTTCATACAAGCAAACTGTTATCTATCACCATCAGCCGCACCTCAGGCTACAACTGTGGTGATCACAACTTGACACGAGGCACTAATGGCCTTACTTACAGCATGCGTTCACTCGTGTGGATTTCGCCGACTTCAGCACCCATGGTCATCTTATTGCCTTCGACCGTTATTCTGCACTTGTGCTACTGATTTTCCCTGCAGCATCTTCCTTCCGTGCAGTTTCCTTTTCCACATAGGTGACATATTTTGTGCATATTCCTTCTTCCGCGCAGCTTTCCTCATCTGCAGTTTCCTTTGTCTACGCAGATTTCCTTTGTCTGTGCAGATATCCTTGTTTTTGCTTGCGTTGCAGATTGTCAAATGAGTCTCCCATTCCTTTGATGGGATATTGGGAATCATCTCCAAGCATTAATTTTGTACAAGGCATGATAATGAGTCCTTGTAACCTGTCATGTGCTTGGGTGCACCATTGTCTGCTAGAAAAGTGTCATTTCCTAGTGAGACTGATGTATTCAAACTTTACACAAGCCATAGGCTTAGTCAACACATCTACTACTTGTTCCTCTGTAGGAACATACTTGAGCTTTATATCTCCTTTCTAAACCATGTCCTGAATGAAGTGATATCTAACTTCAATATGTTTTTACTTATCATGAAATACTATTTTTTCTGTCCTCTTAATACAACTCTGATTATCACAAAGTATATCAGTAACATCATCAAATAATCATGCCAACATCTTTCGAAGCCGTATTACTTCACTACAAGCCGAACAAGGTACAATTTTTTCTTCTTTCACTGTGCTAAGTGCAATACTAGTATGCTTTCTACTGAACCATGAGATCATGCATAATCCCAAAATAAAACAACATCCTGAGGTGATCTTTCTATCTTTAGAAATTCCTACCCGATCTGATTCCGTGAACCCATATAATATGGTCTCACCATTTGATGCACATCTGAGCCCATAATACAAAGCTCCCTTTAGATATCTCATCACATGTTTTCCTCCTATCAGATGAATATGTTTGGGATTCACCACATACTAACTTAGCGTGTTTACAACAAAACATATATCTAGTCTTGTATTGGTGAAGTACATCAGTGAACCAATAATCTGTTTGTACAAAGTGACATCTACAATTTCCAAAGTATCATCATTCAATCATTTCAAATTTATTATCGTTGGAGTAGTCATAGGTTTGCAATCTAACATTCCAAATCCTTTTATGATTTCCACTGTATATTTTCCATGGTTCAGGAAAATATCATCTGGATATTTCCATACTTCAAGACCTAGAAAGTAGTGCATCATTCCAAGGTATTTCATCTCAAATTTTACATAAAGCTTCTTCTTACATTCATTGATGGGCTTATCTTCTCCTGTCAAGAATAATTCATCCACATATAGTAGTAGTATCATAATCCCATCATCCTCAATATTATAGTATAGCTTAGAATGTGACTTACTCTTAATAAAGCCTAAACTCATCAGGAATCCATCAATTCTTTCATACCATGCTCTGGGTACTTTTTTTAGTCCATACAATGCTTTCTGAATTTTGCATACATAAGCTTCTTGATCGCCAGTCTCGAAATGTTGCAGTTGTTCAATATAAAATTCTTCTTCTATCAAACCATTTAAAAAGGTTGTCTTTACATCCATCTGATGTAACTTCCACTTCTTATTGAATGCTAAGGCAAGGACAGTTCTAATTGAAGTGTACCTAGATACTGGAGCAAAGGTCTCTTCATAGTCAATTCCTTCCTTTTGGGAGAGCCCACGAGCTATGAATATTTCCTTGTACTTTTCTATACTACCATCCGCAAAATGCTTCGTTTTGAAGATCCATTTCGAGGATACCTTTGACTTGTATTTTGGTCTTAGTACTATTTCCCACACATAATTCTTTATTATGGATTGGTATTCCTCAACCATTGCATCAACCCATTCCTTCTACTTTGTTTCTTCTTCAAAACATGTTGGTTATTTATCAACTATATCACTCATCAAATCCATATAACTGAGGTATGACTTTGGCTTCTTCCTTTCTCTAATGGTTCCTTCTGGGGCACCATGTATTTTTGCTTCTTCAATTACATCACAAGCCTAGGAAGGTTTTCTCTTTCGATAAATCATTTCACTGGGTAATTCTTCTAGTAATTGAGGTTCGATCATATCATGATCCTCGAGTATATGACTTTCTTCTTCATTCCTAACTAGTTTAGGACTTTCTGCAGTTGTAGGAGTTTCATGCTCTTTTTCATCTTCCTTATATTTCTTTAACTTTCTGAAGGTTGTATCTTCGTCAAATGTGACATATCTGCTAAGTTCAATTTGACGGTTGTCTGGGATATAGGTTCGATAAGATTTTGACTGCACACTATATCCTACGAACAATCCTTTCTTTCCTGAAGGATCTAGATTTGTTCTTTTCTCCTTGGGAATATGTATGTATACGGGACAACCAAATATGTTTAGGTGACTTACCTCAAGCTTTTCTTCGGAAAACATTTCTTCTGGAGTTTTGTTCCCATGGGAATTGTGGGAGATTCTATTGTGTACATATACTGTTGTTCTGGTTGCTTCCTCCCACATATACATTGGTAGATCTTCATCATGTATCATAGCTTTCATAGCTTCCATGATAGATCTATCCTTTCTTTCTGCCACACCATTTTGTTGAGGATTATAGGGAATGGTGAGCTCCCTCTTAATCCCATCTTCCTTGCAGAAATGATTGAATTCATTTTATGTGAACTCTCCTCCATTATCTAACATCAAAATATTTATTTTCTTTTCAGAGAGATTTTCTAGTAGGGCCTTAAATTATTTAAACCTTTCAAACACTTCATCTTCTTTTTCAAGAAGTATATCCAAGTCTTGTGGGAGTAGTCATCAATAAAAGAATCATATTAAACATACCCGCTTAATGAAATTTTTTGCATTGGACAACATATATCTAAATGGATAATATCTAAGCTCCCTTTTTCTTTGCTGTCACTTTTTGGATAAGGATTCGTAGTATTCTTTCCTTGTGCACATCCTTTGCATACTCCTTCATGTTCTATCTGAATTTATGGTAGACCAATCACAACCTTGCTTGTTAATGCAAAAAAGTGCTCAACTAGCTCTACATGGCCTAAACCATATACATACATCTTTTTCCTATCTTTTTCCCCTCATTTTTTACCTCCATAACTATGTTTTCAACCTTATGCTCTCTCAAAAAGCTCAAAAAAGATCAAAAAGAGATTAAAAAACATCAAAATCGCTTAAACACCCTCAAAAGAGCTAAACACTCACAAAGGGGATTAAAAACCCCAAAAAGGGATTGAAAACCTAAATAGGATTCCAAAACCCTAAAAGAGAGAAAAGGACAAGAAAAACTATAAAATAGTGTGGAGGTCTCCATCACAAGATTACCCAATTATTCCTTCGCCATATTTTTTTATCATTTGTGATACTGTGAGAATCATTCTTCTCACAATATCCACAACTTGCTAATAATTCCATTTCCCCACCATCTCCCCACCTTGTACATTGAGGCATCCTCCGTAACATCAATATTGTGGAGAGGTGGTGCCATCCAAGCTATGGCACGGTGGCCCAATTTTACAGAAAAAGGATGGTATATTTGTCCTATCTTGTTTATTTTAGTTTTGTAGTTTTTTTCTTATTTATGATTTCTAATCATTTGTTTGTAGCTTTATTTTTAACCATTTGACTCTACCCTTCTGTCCCTTTCACGGAAGGGAGGTGCATAAGCACATAGCCAGGGATTTTACCCGACTACATTGCTTACAATTGGTAGATCTTTGTAATGAATATGACCAAGCCTTTTGTGCCATAACTCACATGGGTTTATAGTACTGGTTGCTAATTTTGAATCTGTATGTGCCTTCAATTTGTAGATTCATCATTCTTCAACTATAATTTCTACTGCATCATCTATGGTTTTTCCTTTTGACCACATGAGGACTTTTCCATCTACAAAGGAAACTCTGAAGACTCTCTTGTCTAAGGCTGAAATAGAAAGGAGGTTCTTCTTTAGTTCTGGGATATACAGGAAATATTTCATCTTCATGGAATTTCCAGAGTCCAACTTATAGGATGCTTCTCCCATTCCTTTGATGAGATATTGGGAATCATCTCCAAGCATTAATTTTGTACAAGGCATGATAATGAGTCCGTGTAACCTGTCATGTGCTTGGGTGCACCACTATCTACTAGAAAAGTGTCATTTCCTGGTGAGATTGATCTTGTTAGAGTAGAGATCAGTACATATTCTTCACTGGAGTCTTCATCGTTCTTTGCTTCCTCTTCAACTTCTTGGCCACTATCTTCAGCAACAGGAGCTTGGAATCTTGTCATCTTTTTCACTCTTTTTGCTTTCATGGGACGGTTGACAGAAATGTGTCCCAACTTGTGAGAAGTGAAGCATTCATAATTTAAGAAGTATTTCTTGGGCCTTTTAAACCCTTGAGTCTTATGGGGATGATCATGACTCTTCCTTTTGTTCTTGCCTTCGGCATGAGCTGTCAAGGTTTGACCTTCATTGCCATTTAGCTTATCTTCTCTAGTTGTTATCCTATCTTCTTCGTAGACACATTCTTCCCACAACTTTATAAATTTAGTTAGTTTCCTTCTTGAAGAGATTCCTCGGATAAAAGCTTCCCAATCTCTTGGAAGACCATTTAAGGTGGTCATCACAATTTTTGCTTCTTCTACTATATCACCAAATGGATTCTCTTAAAAAACAAGACTGCATGGCCTATGATTTTTTATTTCTTACACTTTTGAGGTGATTCCTCAGGGTCATCTTCTTTTTGATGTTTCTTCCTTCAAATAGACTAGATTGAGCATCAAACATTTATTTTGGATTTACCCTTGAGGATACTTGCGGAATCAAGTTATCCTTGATGGAGTTAGCTATGATCCTTTTGGATATGATCATATCCTTCTTATGCTTGGACTTAGTCTCCTCTTCTTCTGGTTATTTCACTTCCTCCTTCACAAACTTGTCTAGACCATTTTCTTGTAGGATGAGCATGATCCTATACTTCCATGATCTAAAGTTTTCAGCACCTTTAAGCTTTCATATAACTTGGTGTACTTTTTCATCTTTAATAGAATGAGAACTTCAAATGGAACAAGGAGGAAAAGTACTTACTTGAACAAAACAACTTCTGGATGACCTAGGGTTTGATGTAGAAACCCTAATTTCTCACTTGGAAACCCTAGTAGGGTTGAGAGGTACAAAAGATGTGCCTCCCTAGGGAAAGGTAGATTGTATCTTGTTTTTTTTTATATCGATGATGGAGTCTCAAGAAAACTAAAATCCCTATTTTGTCCCGGTAGTAGTAACTGGTAAAAAGCTGAAACTTCTTGGATTTTGGATCTGTCTTCACAAAAGTATGCGCTCTTCAAGGGTGAGTTATGGGAACCCTTTTTCTGGCTGATTTGTCAAGGGATTTGTTCAGAATTGAAAACCCTAGCTATGCATTGCTTCCTTTCAGGGTGGCTCCAATACTGTGTTAAGTTTTATCAATTTTCTTAGATGATATCTTAAAACAAATTATCACTAGAAGATCACTGAAAGAACAACATGCATAGAAAACATTAGAACACAAGAACACAAATATTTTCCTAGGGGAAACCACAAGGGAGAAAACCTCACAAAACATTCTCAATATAGATCTCAACCAGAGTAGTGTAAAACCTAGACAACTACTTCTAGATTCTTTTTGGCACACTAGTTCTTCTCTCTCTTGCAAAACAACTTGAGTGAGTGAGTACAAATGAAGGGGAGTGCCTCCCTATTTATATTCTTCAATTGACTTGACCTATAAATTAGCATGGCCAACTTCTCTAAGTGACTGGGCCAACTTGTCCATCTGCACACCACAAATATCATTTATTACATTGACAATTGGATACTATTGACCTGACTTACATCCATAGGTTTACATTGTATCTTTCAATAACTCTAACAAGACCAAACTCATCTCTAGAAGGAGGAATACAATAAATCTGGAATATGTTCCAAAGTTACAATACTTTAACAAGCATAGGGATGTGTGTGTGTGTGTGTGTGTGTGAGAGAGAGAGAGAGAGAGAGAGAGAGAGAGAGAATGGGGCGGTGGTGTGTTAGGGGGTTAGGGTAGAAAAAAAGGGGTGGGGGTTAGGTGCAGGTCGAGGAGTAGGGGAGTGAGGAAGAGTGAGAGAGGGCGTTCATAAGAGTTTGGGGGGAGAGAGAGAGAGAGAGAGCATGGGTTGTGTTATGGAATTGGGGGATATTTAGGGAGGCCTAGGTAGGTGGAGAAGTATGGGAGAGAGAGAGGGAATAAGGAGGAGAGGGGTGGGACTTTGCTTGGTGATGATAATAAATGGGAAGATTAAAAGGATTTGGATAGCGAGGTATATATAATTAAAATATTTCATGAATAAGGGAGAAGATAGAGAAAGAGAGGAGTGAGGGGGGAGAGAGAGCTATAAAGATCAAGGGAGTTAGGTATTTATGGAGGAGTAATAAAATTAGAGAGAAAGTGGGGGTTAAGGGTAGGTGGAGGAGAGAGAGAGAGAGAGAGGGGTTATCAATAAATAGGAAGAGGAGAGGACATAGATAGAGAGGAAGGAGTGATTAGAGGAATGGGGTGGTAGGAGGGTGAGAGAAAGAGAGACATTAATAGATTCAAGGGTGTGATTATAGGGTGGAAAGAGGAGGGGTTTAGGGGTAGAGAGAGAGGGGCAGGGGGTTCTTTTGTACATGATCAGGGGAAAGAGAGAGAAATGGGAGTATGATTAGGAATGGGGGGATATGGGTTTATGGAGAATTATGAGAGGAGGAAATGGGTGAGAGAGAGAGAGAGAGAGAGAGAGAGAGAGAGAGAGAGAGAGTAAGGAGGGGGGGGGTAACAGGGGTTTGGGAGAGACACATGGGTAGGTCGAGGAGTTCATGAGAGAGAGAGAAAGTGAGAGAACAGTTTAGCAATATTTAGGGGTGGAGGGTGGGGTTAGGGGAAGAGTAGGATGGGGGGTTTTAGGGGGAGTAGGAGTAAGGGGTGTTAGTGGGATGGCGATGAGTTAGATGGTTGGGGGGGTCTTTGGGAGTTATATAAGGGATTTATTACGGTGTTTTGGGAGTAGGAGTGTAGGTAAACATTAACATGTATGTGTTTTTTCTTATCAAAATGTCTACGTGTTTTGTAATGCTAAAACCATTTTCATATAACAGAGAACGATGTGAAACATCCATTTGAATAATAAGTGTCGTTTTTTGTGGATATGTTAGGTATCATATTCGCAAATATGACTGCCAACAAATAGTTGAGGCGAGCAACGTAAAGGACAAAATAACAGCTCCAAAAAACACATTAATATAGTTAGTCAAGGGGGTTGCTTGAAAAGGAAAAAGTATACCCAGTAAGGTTCAGATGCCGGAGTGTACCTGTTGCATTTATTTTCAAAGGAAAGTTTCCAGAGTACAACTTGCAAGTTGTAACAGGTCTCCAAAATCATTTTTTATTCCATCCCTTAGGCATAAACTCAAATGTTTAACAATGAATCCATGTTCAACTTTGTACTTTTGAATAATTCCCACAAGACCAAACTAATATTCCTTTGATTCATAGGTGAGGAAATTTACACTTGTTTCCAAGTAATCATGAAGTCGATGTATGTGACAATCTTAGTATTTTCCCAGTATAGAACTTTAGATCTGATCGAGTAAAACAGATTTTTCATTTCTTTCAACTTTAACATTTTCAAATATGACTAGGTTAAAATGAAACACGCATTAAATAAATGAAAATAAAGAACTAGCAAAGCAACAATAGTAATAAGAGTAATTACACAACATTGTAGTAGCAGTAACATATCTAATGTGTAACACAAAAAGAAAAAATTGAGCACTGAATCAGAGTCTTTGAAGACCCAATTGAATGAAAATAAAGGTAGGCTAGCTCAAATGGAAGATGGGAAGGCACAAAATGAGAGGGTTCTTAAACAATTTAGAAAAGAAAATGCTGATTTGAAATCCGACTTGAATGATTCCAAGAGAATGACTCAGGTTCTACTCAGAAAAAGAGAAGAAGACATGCATTTGTGGGATGCTAAAAAGAATTATTTGCAAGGGACTGTTATAGAGGAAAAAGATTAGCAAAGGCAGATTTTCTCCAAGGAAAAGGAGAAAAAGGAGGATTTAGAGAGCTTACAACAGCAACTAATTTCATCTGTTGTTGCAGGAACAAATATCGTTGAAGAAGGAAACGAGTCTTTACTAACTGAATTGAACAGAAAAGCAATGGTTGCAGAGGAAGAGAAGGGAGAAAGAAAGGCAGTTTGTTCATTTACATAATCAATATGTAGAGGTGAAAAATAATTCATCCTCTCAAGAATAATTCATCGTTGATGGGCTTATCTTCTCCTGTCAAGAATAATTCATCCACATATAGTAGTAGTATCATAATCCCATCATCCTCAATCTTATACTTTAGGTTAGAATCTATCTTACTCTTAGTAAAGCCTCAACTCATGAGGAATCCATCGATTCTTCTATACCATGCTATGGGTACTTGTTTTAGTCCACACAATGCTTTCTTAACTTTGCATACATAAGTTTCCCGATCGTTAGTCTCGAAACCTTGCAATTGTTCAATATAAAATTCTTCTTCTATCAAGCCATTTAAAAATGTTGTCTTTACATCCATATGATGTAACTTCCAATTCTTGTTGAATGCTAAGGCAAGGACGGTTCTAATTGAAGTGTACCTAGATACTGGATCAAATATCTCTTCATAGTCAATTCCTTCGTTTTGGGAGAGCCCGTGAGCTATGAACCTTTCCTTGTACTTTTCTATACTACCATCTGTGGAATGCTTCGTTTTGAAGATCCATATCAATGATACCTTTGACTTGTATTTTGGTCTTGGTATTGCTCGACCAGCATCAACCCATTCCTTCTACTTTGTTGCTTCTTCAAAACATGTTGGTTATTTATCAACTAGATCACTCATCAAATACATATAACTGGGGTATGACATTGGCTTCTTCCTTTCTCTAATGGTTCCTTCTGGGGAACCATGTATTTTTTCTTCTTCAATTACATCATGAGCCTAGGCAGGTTTTCCATGTATTTTTTCTTCTTCAATTACATCATGAGCCTAGGCAGGTTTTCTCTTTCGAGAAATCATTTCACAGGGTAATTCTTCTGGTAATTGAGGTTCGATCATATCATGATCCTCAGGCATCTGACTTTCTTCTTCATTCCTAACTGGTTTAGGAATTTCTGCATCTTTAGGAGTTTCACGCTCCTCTTCATCTCCCTTATATTTCTTTGACTTTCTGAAGGTTGTATCTTTGTCAAATGTAACATCTCTGCTGAGTTCAATTTGACGGTAGCCTGGGATATAGATTCGATAAGATTTTGACTGCTCGCTATATCCTATGAACAATCCTTTCTTTCCTGAAGGATCTATATTTGTCCTTTTCTCCTTGGTAATATGTATGTATACGAGACAACCAAATATATTTAGGTGACTTACCTCAGGATTTTATCGGGAAAAAATTCCTTCTGGAGTTTTGTTCTTAGGGGAATTGTGGGAGATTATATTCTGTACATATACTATTTTTCTAGTTGCTTCGTCCCACATATACATTGGTAGATCTTGATCATGTATCATAGCTTTCATATCTTCCATGATAGATCTATCCTTTATTTCCACCACACCATTTTATTGAGGATTATAAGGAATGGTGAGCTCCCTCTTAATCCCATATTCCTTGCAAAAATCATTGAATTCATTTGATGTGAACTCTCCTCCATTATCTAACCTCAATATCTTTATTTTCTTTTTAGAGATATTTTCTAGTAGGGCCTTAAATTCTTTAAACCTTTCAAACACTTCATCCTTATTTTTTAAGAATTATATCCAATTCTTGTGGGAGTAGTCATCAAGAAAAGAAGCATATTAAACATACCCACTTAATGAACTTGTTTGCATTGGAAAACATATATCTAAATGGATAATATCTAAGATCTCTTTTGCTTTGCTGTCACTTTTTGGATAAGGATTCTTAGTATTCTTTTCTTGTGCACATCCTTTGCATATTCCTTCATGTTCTATCTGAATTTATGGTAGACCAATCACAACCTTTCTTGTTAACACAAAAAATTGCTCAACTAGCTCTACATGGCCTAAACCATATACATACATCTTTTCCCTATCTTTTTTCCCTCATTTTTGACCTCCATTACTATGTTTTTAACCTTATGCTCTCTCAAAAAGCTCAAAAAATATCAAAAAGAGATTAAAAACCCTCAAAGGGCTTAAACACCCTCAAAAGAGCTAAACACTTGCAAATGGGCTTAAAAACCCCAAAAGGGGCTTAAAACCCTAAATAGGGTTCCAAAACCCTAAAAGAGAGAAAAGGACAAGAGAAACTATAAAATAGTGTGGAGGTATCCATCACAAGATTACCCAATTATTCCTTTTCCATATTTTTCTATCATTTGTGAGTACGGTGAGAATCATTCTTCTCACAATACCCACAACTTGCCAATCATTATATTTCCCCATCGTCTCCCCACCTTATACATTGAGGCATCCTCTACACCATCAAGCACGTGGAGAGGCAGTAACATCCAAACTAGGGCACAGTGGCCCAATTTTACAGAAAAGAGATGGTAATCATTTGTTTACAGCTTTCTTTTTAACCATTTAACTCTACCCTTCTATCCCTTTAACGAAAGGGAGGTGCATAAGCACGTAGCTAGGGTTTTTACTTGGCTACATTGCTTACAATTGCTAGAGCTTTGTAATGAATATGAGCAAGCCTTTTGTACCAAAAATCACATGGGTTTATGGTACTAGTTGCTAATTTTGAATCTATATGTGCCTTCATTTTGTAGAGCCCTCCTTCTTTAACTATAATTTCTATTGCATCGTCTATGGTTTTTCCTTTTGAGAACATGAGTACTTTTCCATCTACAAAGGAAACTCTGAATCTTTTTTTGTCTAAGGCTGAAATAGAAAGGAGGTTCTTCTTTAGCCCTAGGATATACAGGAAATATTTCATCTTCATGGAATTTACAGAGTCCAACTTATAGGATGCTTCTCCCATTCCTTTGATGGGATATTGGGAATCATCTCCAAGCATTACTTTTGTACAAGGCATGATAATGAGTCCTTGTAACCTGTCATGTGCTTGGGTGCACCATAGTCTACTAGAAAAGTGTCATTTCCTGGTGAGACTGATCTTATTAGAGCAGATATCAGTACATATTCTTCACTGGAGTCTTCATCATTCTTGCTTCTTGTTCAACTTCTTGATCACTATATTCAGCAGCACGAGCTTGGAATCTTGTCATCTTTTTCACTCTTTCCTCTTTCATGGGACGGTTGATAGAAATGTGTCCCAACTTGTGACAAGTGAAGCATTCATAATTTAAGAAGTATTTATTGGGCCTTTTGAACCCTTGCGTCTTATGGGGATGACCGTGACTCTTCCTTTTGTTCTTGCCTTTGACATGAGCTGTCAAGGTTTGATCTTCATTGTCATTTAGCTTATCTTCTCTAGCTGTTATCCTTTCTTCTTCTTGGCCACATTCTTCGCACAACTTTCTGAAATTAGTTAGTTTCCTTCTTGAACAGATTCCTCGGATAAAAGCTTCCCAAACTCTTGGAAGACCATTTAAGGTGGTCATCACAATTTTTTACTTCTTCTACTGTATCACCAAATGGCTTTTCTCAAAAAATAAGACTGCATGGCCTCTAATTTTTTAGATCTTACACTTTTGAGGTGATTCCTTAAGGTCATCTTCTTGTTGATGTTTCTTCCTTCAAATACACTGGATTGAGCATCCAAACATTTCTTTTGGATTTTCCCTTGAGGATACTTGAGGAATCAAGTTATCCTTGATGGATTCAGCTATGATCCTTTTGGATATGATCATATCCTTCTTATGCTTGGACTTAGCCTCCTCTTCTTCTAGTTCTTTCACTTCCTCCTTCACAAACTTGTCTAGACCATTTTCTTGCAGGATGAGCATGATCCTATACTTCCATGCTCCGAAGTTTTCAGCACCTTCAAGCTTTGATCTAGCTTGGTGTTCTTTGTCATCTTTAACAGAATGAGAATTTCAAATGGAACAAGGAGGAAAAGTACTTACTTGAAGAAAACAACTTCTGGATGACCTAGGGTTTGATGTAGAAACCCTAATTTCTCACCTGGAAACCCTAGTAGGATTGAGAGGTACAAAAGATGCACCTCCCTAGGGCGAGGTAGATTGTATCTTTCTTTTTCTAATATCGATGATGGAGTCGAAACTAAAATCCCTAGTTTGTCTCGGTAGTAGTAACTGGTAAAAAAATGAAACTTCTTGGATTTTGGATCTGTCTTCACAAAAGTATGCACTCTTCAGGGGTGAGTTATGGGATCCCTTTTCTGGCTGATCTGTCGAGGGATTTGTCTATAATAACAAACCCTAACTATGCGGTGCTTCCTTTCAGGGTGGCTCCGATACCATGTTAAGTTTTATCAATTTTCTTAGATGATATCTTAAAACAAATTATCACTAGAAGATCATTGAAAGAAAAACATGCATAGAAAACATAATAACACAAGAACACAAGAACACAAATATTTTCCTAGGGTAAACCACAAGGGAGAAAACCTCACAAAACTTTCTCAGTATAGATCTCAACCAGAGCAATGTAAAACCTAGAAAACTACTTCTAGATTCTTTTTGGCGCACTAGTTCTTCTGTCTCTTGCAAAACAAATTCAGTGAGTGAGTACAAATGAAGGGGAGCGCCTCCCTATTTATATTCTTCAGTTGACTTGACCTATAAATTAGCATGGCCGACTTCTCTAAGTTACTGGGCCAACTTGTCCAACTGGACACCACAAATAACATTTATTACATTGACACTTCGATACTATTGACCCGACTTACATCCAGAGGTTTACATTGTATCTTTCAATAACTCTAACAAGACCAAACTCATCTCCAGAAGGAGGAATACAATACATCTGGAATATATTCCAAAGTTACAATACTTTAACAAACATAGGGATGTGTGTGTGTGTGTGAGAGAGAGAGAGAGAGAGAGAGAGAGAATGGGGTGGTGGTGTGTTAGGGGGTTGGGGTAGAAAAAAGGGGTGATGGTTACATGTAGGTCGAGGAGTAGGGGAATGAGGAAGAGTGAGAGAGGGGGTTACTAAGAGTTTGGGGAAGAGGGGATATATATATAGAGAGAGAGAGAGAGCAGGGGTGGTGTTATGGAATTGGGGGATATTTAGGGAGGGCTAGGATTTGTGGGTAGGTGGATAAGTATGGGAAAGAGAGAGGGAATAAGGAGGAGAGGAGTGGGATTTTGCTTGGTGATGACAATAAGTCAGAACAGTAAAAGGATTTGGACAGCGAGGTATATAGAATTAACATCTTTCATGAATAAGGGAGAAGATAGAGAAAGAGAGGAGTTGGGGGGGAGAGAGAGCTATAAAGATCGAGGGGGTTAGGGATTTATGGAGGAGTAAGGAAATTAGAGAGAAAGGGGGGGTTAAGGGTAGGTGGAGGAGAGAGAGAGAGAGAGAGAGGGGTTAGCAATCAATAGGAAGAGGAGAGGGAGGAGTAATTAAAGGAATGGGGTGAGTAGGAGGGTGAGAGAAAGAGAGATATTGAGAGATTCAAGGGTGTGATTATAGGGTGGAAGGAGGAGGGCATTAAGGATAGAGAGAGAGGGGCAGGGGGTTCTTTTGTACATGATCGGGGGAAAGAGAGAGCAATGGGAGTATGATTAGGGATGGGGGGATATGGGTTTATGGAGAATTATGTTAGCTTGAGAGAGGAGGCAATGGGCGAGAGAGAGAGATAGAGAGAGTAAGGAAGGGGGGGGAGGGTAACAAGGGTTTGGGAGAGACACATGGGTAGGTGGAGGAGTTCATGAGAGAGAGAGAAAGTGAGAAAACAATTTAGCAAGATTTAGGGGTGGAGGGTGGGGTTAGGGGAGGAGTAGGATGGGGGATTTTAGGGGGAGTAGGAGTTGGGCGTGTTAGTGGGATGGGGGGGTGAGTTAGATGGTTGGGGGGGTCTTTGGGAGTTGTATAGGGGATTTATTAGGGTATTTGGGGAGTATTATTGTAGGTAAAAATTAACATGTATGTGTTTTTTCTTATCAAAATGTCTACGTGTTTTGTAATGCTAAAACCATTTTCATATAACGGAGAACCATGTGAAACATCCATTTCAATAATAATCATTGGTTTTGTGGATATGTTAGCTATCCTATTCGCAAATCTGACTGCCAACAAATAGTTGAGGCAAGCAACTTAAAGGACACAATAACACTTCCAAAAAACACATTAATATATTTAGTCAAGGGGGTTGCTTGAAAAGGAAAAAGTATACCCAGTAAGGTTCAAATGTCGGAGCATACCTATTGCATTTATTTTCAAAGGCAAGTTTCCAGAGTACAACTTGCAAGTTGTAACAGGTCTCCAAAATCATTTTTTTATTCCATCCCTTAGACATAAACTCAAATGTTTAACAAAGAATCCATGTTCAACTTTGTACTTTTGAATAATGCCCATAAGACCAAACCAATATTCCTTTGATTCATAGGTGAGGAAATTTACACTTGTTTCCAAGTAATCATGAAGTCGATGTATGTGACAATCTTAGTATTTTCCCAGTAGAGAACTTTAGATCTGATCGAGTAAAAGAGATTTTTCATCTCTTTCAACTTTAACATTTTCAAACATGACTAGGTTAAAATGAAACACGCATTAAATAAATACAAATAAAGAACTAGCAAAGCAACAACAGTAATAAGAGTAATTACACAACATTGTAGTAGCAGTAACATATCTAATTTGTAACACAAAAAGAGAAAGTTTGATAAATTACTTGGTGAATTGGGACCTTCCTTATATTCAAATATTTAGCTCTCAGAACAGATGAATTGGGACCTTCCTTATATTGTCGGTTTTCATGTGAACCCTAGATGTTAGGTTTCTCCTGACCCATTTGTGAACACTGGCAAGCAAGTATAGGTCGGATAAGATTATTAGCGTCTTCAAGCCACTGTCCTACATACTTATTTGGTCGGATAGCCTACAACTTGCACCATGGGGAAGGGGACCTTCGAATCCCATGGGACTATTAAACTATGTTTCATGTATCTATTTCTAGGGAGGTTTATTTCACAAACTTTTTGTAAGGTCTTGACGGTCACTTACAGAGGAAGCCCTCAACCAATATCAATGGTGTTTCGCCACCATCAATGATGCCCCTCAATGCAGGAATAATCCATCAAAGGAGCAAGAGGCGCATTTTTCCTTTGGTTTTATTACTTGAAAGAATTAAACAATGGCCAAAAAGGGAAGTAGTTTATCCTGATTTATAATTTTTTTTTTATCGTGAATTATTACTATTATTATATTATATTTATAAATTGATTTATGCAATTATGCTCGATAGGGGACACATCATATTTTTGCACTCCATCTAATCTGGCACAACGTTTTGAGCGTTTTCTGGCGCATTGGTTTGCAATGGAGCACTTTTTGAGAGACTAAGGCAAAGATGCAACAAAGCCCCCACAAAATCTTGGGGACGCAGCCCCCTCGCCCATAGCAAAGACAAAATGTATGCATGGGGTTGCTTCAATTTGGATTGAGTTTTGAATGGTCGGCGCTCACACCATATCTTCCTCCAACGGAATGCCATGGATGATTATTTATAGACTTTCACTTGTAGTTATTCATTCATCAATCCGGTGAGGAACGAAATAGCTCTGAACAAAGAAGTTTTCTGTTATTGGAGCATTTGACAAATAGCGGGTTGTTTGAGAATTTGAAGAAAAAAAAGGGTTCGCTGCAATTCAGAGTCTGGCAGTAAGGAAGGTCCGAGGTCCGAGTAGAGGTATATATTTATGTCCATCAATTCTTTCTCTCTATCTATTTACACATATTATTATTGTTCTTGAATCTTACCTGCTATTTATGTCTTAATGCTTCTCTCTTTTTCTTTATGTGTTTCCTTGTGTGTGCTTGTAGTTGTTGTCGTTGAACAAGAAAATGGGCAAATCTAGCAGGCTAAAGAGACAAAAAAGTAACATCGTATCTTCTTCCGCGCTCCCCAGCGACAACGGCAACGGCAAATATGAAGAGAGGACATTCCAGACCGGCAACGGCAAATATGAAGAGAGGACCTTCAAATCCAGTAAGGAGCTTAATCAACATGATGATCCGCATATAATATCCAAGATGAGGGAGGGATACGAGGCTGAGATTTCTAAGGCTTGGCAAAAATTGCAGGAAGCCGAGGAGAGATTCAAAAGAGAAACTTCTGAGAAAGAAGAAGAGTACAGAGCCGTGGTTTCTGATAAAGAAACTACTGTTTTGCAGTTGACAGATAAAATTAATGCCATATCTGCAGAATTTGAGGCAGCACGTAAAGCTTGGGAATCGGAAAAGGACGGACTTTCCTCAGAGATTATAGCAGCACGGGAGGAGTCCGAGGAGATCGCTAAACGTAGCCTAATTGCAGAGCAAGCATGGAATACCGATAGGGTGAATCTTTTGTCTCGAGTGGAAACGAAATACGAGGAAAAAATTGCAGACATGACAACGCAGATCGAAAGGATTTTACGTGAAAATATTGAATTGGAATATCAATTGAATGATCGCAAGGCATGGAGTCGGGTATTAATTGAAAATTTTGAAAATGAGAGAAATTTGTGGAATTCTGAAAAGCAAAATTTACAAGGCGATGCTGCAGAGCTGCAAATAAAGGCTCCGCCAACGGCAAATATGAAGAACAACGCATTGAATTCTTCCGCCCTCCCCAACGGCAACCGCAAATATGAAGAGCAAGCATTGAATGCCCATAGGGAGAATCTTTTGTCTCGAGTGGAAACGAAATACGAGGAAAAAATTGCAGATATGGCAACGCAGATCGAAAGGATTTTACGTGAAAATATTGAATTGGAATATCAATTGAATGATCGCAAGGCATGGAGTAGGGTTTTACTTGAAAATTTTGAAAATGACAGAAATTTGTGGATTTTTGAAAAGCAAAATTTACAAGGCGATGCTGCAGAGCTGCAAATAAAGGCTCAGGCAAGGGCAACGGCAAATACGAAGAGCAAAACATTGAATTCTTCCGCGCTCCCCAACGGCAACGGCAACGGCAAATATGAAGAGCAAGCATTGAATGCCGATAGGGAGAATCTTTTGTCTCGAGTGGAAACGAAATACGAGGAAAAAATTGCAGATATGGCAACGCAGATCGAAAGGATTTTACGTGAAAACATTAAATTAGAATATCAATTGAATGATCGCAAGGCATGGAGTCGGGTATTACTTGAAAATTTTGAAAATGACAGAAATTTGTGGAATTCTGAAAGGGGATTGCTTTGCCAGAAAAATAAAGAGTTGAGCACTGAATCAGAGTCTTTGAAGACCCAATTGAATGAAAATAAATGTAGGCTAGCTCAAATGGAAGATGAGAAGGCGCAAAATGAGAGGGTTCTTGAACAATTTAGAAAAGAAAATACTGATTTGAAATCCGACTTGAATGATTCCAAGAGAATGGCTCAGGTTCAACTCAGAAAAAGCGAAGAAGACATGCATTTGTGGGATGCTGAAAAGAGTTATTTGCAAGGGACTGTTATAGAGGAAAAAAATGAGCAAAGACAGATTTTCGCCACCGCAGAGGAGAAAAAGGAGCAGTTAGAGAGCTTACAAGAGCAACAAATTTCATCCATTGCTGCAGGAAAAAATATCGTTGAGGAAGGAAACGAGTCTTTACTAACTGAATTGAACAGAAGAGCAATGGTTGCAGAGGAAGAGAAGGGAGAAAGAAAGGCAGTTTGTTCATTTACAGAATCAGCATGCAGAGGCGAAAAAGTGCCTCGCGAATAGATACGAGTCTTTACACAGTGAATTGAATAGAATAGATGCACATTGGTTTCAGACGAAAATATCCATCTTCACAAAAATAAGGAAATTGGAAACAGCTTTGGATTCTTTGAAGAGGGAGTCGATGTCAGAATGCAAATGCAAATCAGGAAGAAACTGTGATTTGTATGACATGTTGTCTATAATTTAATTTAATTTAAGAGCACTAGGTATCTAATGAGGTGATGTATAGAGTAAGAGATTGTATGGGGGAGGCTGACGTAACCCTATATTTTGTGTGGAAATTGCTGAATATTATGGGAGCAAATGGCTTCTACGTTTGTACCACAAATAGAAAGTGTTTTTTCAGTTTTTAAAAAATGGTTTAGTTTTATGTATTATTTTTAAAGACACAATGGATTAATTTTATAGTTGGTAACATCATATAAGGTTGCATTACGTTATGTTATGTGTCAACATCTATTTCATACGGTACATGGCTACACTAAGGTGCAATTATCTATCTTTAATTAAATAATCAAATTTCTTTAAGAAGCTCGACGATGGGTCCTTAGCTAGTGATAATTTAAGATACTATGTGTAATACTAATGAAATAAAATGCATAACATTTGTAGCTCTACAATAAGCCTCTCAAATTGAACAAACTCACACTGACACATAGTGATTGTTACTAGAACCAACAATATGAATTCAATTCTCAAGAAATTGACTTATCATATTCATAATCACACCAAACATATCAACAACCTTAGTCTGAAATCTTCAAGAGATAAAATGGGGAAACCATAGGATTAATAGCACTAGGAGAATCATCCTTATGTAAAACATATATTTTCTTATGTGGTTGTTGAGGCATCTAAGAGTGAAAGGACTCAACGCAAGACAACCATGATCAAGGATAATCTCCTCAAACTCCTATAGGAGTAGAATAGACAACATTTTGAAAAGCAAAGTCATGTTGAACTATCTCAACCACATCAAAATAGAAGGATAACCAAAGCATATATGCTTCAAATTGTAATTCTTTAACTTCATAAAATTCTCCTTAACATTCTTCTATGGGTGAATGCTTATAAGAGATTTTGTGTGTAGTCTTCTCTATGCATAAAGCAAAGCTTGATGGAATTGTTTGAGGGGTTGAGCGTAGGGCCATTTTGGTAATGTTTTGAAGGAAAAGATATGGGAATTGCTTACTAGGGACACATGTATGCTGTTCAATATCATTATATTTGAGGTTGGTGAATGATCTCATTATGTAATTTTTGACTTAAATGGAAAAGACATCTATGGAGAAATCAATATTGTAGCATCTGAATAGCTTCACGCTATCACATACAGCGTAAGGGTTGGGCTGCAATATCACACATGCACACACACAACTACTAAAACGAGAAAAGGAGAGTGAAGTTTCCACTTGATTTTAGGACCAAACCAAGTTTTTTTCCCTCTTAGTGCCATCCATGCACAATTTCTATTATTAAATTTTGCATGGATCTCTTTAGTTAATTGATGCATGTTGATTGATGGACATTAAGCTCTTCTTTACTTAACCAATTACATTCATTAATGGTTCAACTGATGCTTTGACTGAAGAATTGATTGAGGCATTCATATTTTACTGAAGCTTTACAACTTGAGTTCACTTAGACATTTGCATGAGTAATTTGAATTCTCTTTCTCTATGCTTTATCTCATTATCATTAAATAATTAGTGCATGGTTCATAAGTGTATATTACTTATCCATCTTATGATATCATACTTATCATAATTATTCCACACATATTGATGATCATATATATTACGCCTATCCATATAGTCATAGGCTAAAGTAATTCACTCTAGAGGTAGCTAAGCCCTAAAGGAGACTTATAGAACTTCTATCTTAATACAACACAAGATCATCTCCGCAATTGGAGATCCATTCTCATAGGGTGCCTTCTATGAGAATACTTGACTTGATATTACTCACAAGTCTAGTCTTGATACTACTCACAAGGCTTAGAGTGATATTATTCACAAGATTTACAATACAAGATCACCACCTCAATCATATGAGGATACATAGAACTTGATATGACTTGCAAGTCCGACTTGATATTACTCACAAGTTTGGAGAATGACTCTTGATGTTGTACAATCAACACTCCCTCTCAACGAATGAGACATTCTATGCTTTACTGGGAATTTCCTACCATACCAAGCTTATCTTGGAAGTATCTCAACTTCGTAATTGACAATGTACCTATTCAAAAATTTGCAATCTGCTAATCAGTAGCTATGTACTGAAAGTTTATTTTACATGACCAATTCAACAATTATAGGCTCAAGTCTTTCAACCTAGTAGGTAGCTTCCCAAGCTACACTACTCCTCAGCAGTTAGTACTATCTACAAAACACATTTTTCTTACTTTTGTAGTACTTTCTAACATACACCTTACTTTTGCAGTTCTAGTCACAATACACTTATCTTTTGTAGTGTTAGCCGCAATATACATAGCTTATTCCATGCTATATAATAGGTCTACTATGTATCAAAATAAAATAAAGAACTTATTCTAATTTACCTCAAAGGTAATCAAACATATGCTTATCCACAAGCATAAAAATACAACAAATCTTCTAGGTACTTTAAAAGACCATTGAACTATTGATTCAAAGTAGCATCATCTAGATCCGATCCAGAATGCAATTTCTATAAAGTAGAAACTATGGATTTCATATCAAACACATTAAATGTGTAATTATCATGCAGAAAATGTGTAATTATCATGCAAAAATAAAATATTATCTTTTCTTTCGATTTTCAACACTTATTAACTTCAAGAATCCTCTACCATCTAAAGAAGTTCTTAGTCATATTTCCATTCTCTTTGATGTTCTTCAAGGCCTGATCTATTTCATAGTGATTTCATATCACATTACCCCACATAGCCAACTATATGACTATCTCTCCAAGAGGATTAATTGTTCTCTGAAGGTTTAGATTATAACTCTTCTTGAGTATCTAATAGTCTCCAAGACTTTGACCATGTCTCTTCTCATCTATATTTTCTCTAAAATCTATCCCAACCCATGGATGCATGATTCATGTACCATGACTAACTAGTTTGGGTATTTATAACGGTTGTTTCTTGTGAAGATACATAAATACTCCCTCTTCAATTAAAGAAGTACTTTTATACTATACCAAGCTTGTTTTGGATAAAGGATTTGTAAATATGTGGACCATTCTGGTCATCCATGGATATGTACAAGAGTTACACATCTCCTTTCTGCACCATGTCTGAGATATAACTAACTAGGAACTTTGTAAAGTCTTACTGCTTTACAATAATCTCTATATGAGCACCATATTTGATGTGATCTTTCTCGATCACTATAGTAGTCATAATCCATATATCTATGAAACTTACTTTCACTAACCGAGACATTTCTGAATCCACGTACTCTTGTACCAAGTAGGTAACACAACACATGCTTTGTTGTACATGTTTATGTATTGACTGTAAAACATATAATTGATCCCAGGACCTGTATAGGTATATCTAACATCTATGAGATTCTAGAAATATAAATAAGAACCAAATTTAACTTCATGTGTGTGGTCATGGACTTATAGTCTAATGTTCTTGAATTCTTTCGAGAACTCTACTGAACATTTTCCTCAATCGGAAGAAAATAACTATCTAAAGACTGTTACCACTCTAAACTTTAAGAATCATCCAATATTATTACATATAGATTCCTTTTGAATATGAGTACCATACATGGTTTATACATAGTAGGAGATTAATTTAACCAGTTCCACTGGTTTTTTAAAGAGCTAGCAAATCTAGCTTCTCCCTCTCAACATCTAGGATGTGAAAATCATAAATTTTGAGTCTTGCATCACGGAGACTCACTCCTCTATATCTAACACATATATGGATATAATTAAGATAAATAAATTACCTTTAGGATGATTTACGTTTCTACAAATATAATTAGGGATCTAATTCTATCTTCTTCCTAAGAATCATAGAAACCTCCCAATCTTCTATTTTTTTCAGGATCAACTATCGAAATGAATCCATATTCATGTCATTGTTTACTTGTAGTTCAAGGCATATGAATTTTTCCTACAAGAAAAAATATTCTAATGGTTAGAACCATTTCATACTCATGAATTCTATTCACATGAATACTTTTGTCACGTCCCCATCGCTCATACCGACGATGGAGAGGATGCGACCAACACACTGTTGCTGTCAAATTGGGAAATCTAGCCCCATGATCATAAACATAAAATAAAAATGCATTAATTTAAAAACATACACAGATGCATAATGCATTCTATAGTGGAAGCAAACACATTTATTTCATTCATGCATTCATCATGTTCATTTTAATTCATAAACAATTCATTGAAGAGATTAAATACACAAGAATACTTATCTGGATAGGAAGTTGGACCGCAACTAGCTACGTTGCTGCAACATTCCACCCAACCATAGGCTAGTGTGCTCATCAATCTTTCAGCATCACTTCCACTCCCAAGTTGGGTATTATTCCACAAGGCACTAAGGAAATAACAAGCTCACATGTATCCCAAAACCAAAACATCCACAGTCAATCCAACACACCATTGGGTTACACAGACTGTCCAACCAAGCCAATAAAAAATTGGGTTTTACAGGATGCTAAGGAAACTAACTAGAAACACATGGGTTCCTTGGACTTATCCAGTGAAGCCACACCCAAATAAAACATAGATTCAACCCATCTAATAAAACACTATACACAACTATTGGATATGAACAAAACATTCTTGAGAACCTAAACGGAAATGGCAATTGGGGCAAACAACCCATCATGAGGAAATACATTTTTAGAAAACATTCTTGGGCTTCATAGAGGTAAAATCGGCCTCATCAAACCATTAGAATGCGGATCTATTCTCCCATCCACTGGGCATTACCAAAAATGGGATTTGCAATTACAACCGTCACAATAAAATGGGGAAAACATCCCTTTGATAGAAATTTGATTTTCCAAAGTCGTTTATGTCCCTAACATGGCCAAAACGAACTCAACAACACCCAAATTTCGTGGGTCTCTTCTCCCACTCACTAGCAACCCAAAAACGAGTTTCCCAACTTGGAGAAAATAGAAAAAATGCAAAAAAATGTGGAGGCGAACTCCCAGCTTTCTCACAAGGGAAAAAGCAGCCTCCTCAAACCCCAAAATTGTGGCCCCTTCCTTCCCATTCGCCCTAGCAACACCCAAAATTCATTCTGAGAATGGATAAGGGAAGGAAAAGGCAACCAAATCATGGAGGAGAGAGCTCTGTCTCTTCCTATTGCGTGAGGGAACCAAAACTCCATGAGGATGGGTGAGAAATGAAAGTCATAGGTGCCTAATGGATTGGGCATGCCTTCCCAAGATTTCACTTGCTCCACAAGTCAAAAACACACTTTCCAAAAATGGGTGACTATGGAAATTGAACCCAAGAGATAGAACAATTACACTCACAAAATTGCTAATCAAACATGCAAAATCCACACCAAAAGAGACTAAAATTGGAGCATAACACTGATCTGTATTCAATAAGTGTACAATATCCAACCTTATGAAGTAATAGGCTACTGTAATATATAATTACGTGAGAGATTCGAATGCATAAGGACTCCATTCGAAATGGTCAAAAAGTAGGCTTACTAAATCTAGTCAAATCCCCCCACAGGTGCATAAAGCAGTTTCCAAATCTACCAAGATGCTCACGAATTGGCTAAGTCAAGTAGGAAAGATAATAAGGGATGAAAATACAACTCATCCATGCTTTTATTAGGATAAAAGGAGGGAGGATAATGTGGGCAAAAAAAAGTCAACTGCACCTATTCTAGCTTTTCCTTTTGCCTTAAATCTCAATAAAACAAGCCACTTTTCAGAAAAAGCGGATATGTGCTTTGGAGGATATGGAATAAAGAAGACATGCTAAATTGGGTTTCCAAGATGTTTCTCAAGTGCTCCATGACTCAAGTTTAGCATGTGTTGACTTCTAGGACTTGTAGAAGGCAACTAGCATAGAGTGGAATCTAGGAAATTAGGTAATAAGACAAAAATAATTAAAATTAATGTCTAAGGTAGGTAACTATGGGTTGATTATTCTAACACCCCCCCCTTAAGCCTGAATTTATGAGTAAATATCAGAAAAATATAGGGCCTAGCAACAAGGCTTAGTCACCCTTTACATACTACTTGTCCATTCAACCAAGGAAAGAGGCAAAACCCCGGTGGGAAAATCCTCCCTTAAACATGGAAAGGAAAAGCAAAATTTTTGTAAATATTGTTATCAATCATGCTTCACAACATGATTAGCAATCCCCAGCAGTGATTGGAGATTGCTGAAGGTCTTCTCACAAAAAACTTTGGTGAATATGTCTGCTACTTGTTCTGAAGATGCACAAAAGAGTAGATCAATGGTGCCATCATGCACAAGCTATCTGATGTAATGCATATGGATCTCAATATGATTGGTTCGATGTCTCTGAATTAGATCATTATAGATTCAAATGGTACTCTGATTATCATAGTAGATAATAGTTGAAAATTCTGATTCGAAACCACATTCTCCAATTATCCCCTACAACCACAAACATTGAGTTGCTGCATTTACAACTCCTCTGTACTCTACTTCTATAGAGAGTGCTATGGCACTCTGCTTCTTTCTTGAACAACTAATTGGTCCTTATACAAGCATGAACACATATCCTAATGTAGACTTTTGATCTGTGTTTTCACTTGCCCAATCATTGTCAGTAAACCCAATTAAATCAAGATCAGATTTTGCTTTGTATAAGATCCCATGAGTTCTTGTTCCTTGAACAAAATTTAGTATCCTTTTGGCTGCTCTCCAATGGATCTCATGAGTCTGATCCATGTATCTCGAAGCCACACTAACTACATAATATAGATCAGGTCGAGTGTGTGTAAAATAAAGAAAACACCCAATCAATTGCTTATACAGTGTATTATTTACCATAGGAGAAGAACCTCCTTCTTCAAGCTTAACTCCTGAAAGGAAGGGAGTCTTGTTTGGCTTGAAATATTTCATGTTGAACTTGTTCATAAAATCTAGAGCATAATTGGACTGATGTACTTTTATTCCATGTTGGGATTGAGCAATTTTGAGACCCAAGAATTGGCTCAACAATCCCAACTCTGTCATAGAAAATGCATGGTTCGTTGCATCCTTAAAGGAGGAAATATCTTTCTTTGGACTTCCTGTAATTAGAAGGTCATCCACATACAAGACAATAATCATCAAAGAACCAGGAATCAGCTTCAAATAGACATTAGGATCAGACTTGCATCAAGCAAAACTCAGTGATAGCAAAAATCCATCAATCTTGGCATACCAAGCCCTGGGGGCTTCCTTGAGCCAATACAATGATTTCTTTAACCTGGACACTAAATATGGATTAGGAAAAAACCATTCAGGTTGATGCATTTAAATCTCTTTAGTGAGATCTACATTTAGGAAAGCACACTTCACATCCATGTGATGTACCTCCCACTGGTTCGAAGCTGCAATGGCTAGAGCTAGCCTTATGGAGTCCATCTTTGCCACTGGTGCAAAGGTTTCATTGTAGTCAATACCATGTACTTGTGAGTATCCCTTGGCTACCAATATTTCCTTATATTTCAAAGGTGAATAATCAGCAGCAAACTTAGTCTTGAAAACCCACTTACATTGAACTAGCTTCCTCCCTAGGGGAAGATCAACCAGTTCCCAAGTGTTCTTATGGAGACAGTTGAATTCTTATTTCATGGATGTTTGTCATCTTGTATTATCTACTGAATCTCCATATGTTTGTGGATTTTATTCAACCATCAGATAGCACTTCTTAGCAAATAGAGGATCTTTCACACAAAGGGCACTCTCAAACTGAGATCTAGTCCTCCTAGTGTTACTAGGATTTCCAGCTAGTTCCCCAACTGCATGAATGGTATTTACTACCCATTTTTCTCTTGTATGAATATTAGGATTGTAAATCAAATCATCATTATGAGACATATCAGAATCAGCAAACTCATTAGTCTCTCCACTTACAATCAATGGATCTGATGGTGAAGAAGACTCTCCAACTTCAACTGCTACTAAAGGCTCTTCTTGGAACTGAGCACTTCTTTCAATGAAAGCTTTGTTAGTTCTCAAGTTTATCAGCTTGTACCCTTTTGAATATTTATAATACCTAACAAATAGGCACTCTTGGCTTTGGGGCTGTAAAGCCTTCCTCTTTTCAGTTGGAATTCTAGCCAAAGCCTTTGAGCCAAAAATCCTGAAATGGGTCACATTTGGCTTGTGCCCACTCCAAGCTTCGAAAGGAGTCATTCCATCAAGCTGCTTATGAGGCACCCTATTATGGATGTAGGATTCATAGTTTATAGCCTCTCCATCATGCAGGTTGCCATCTCTTTCAGTGATCTGTTCTTTCTCTCAGCAACACCATTTTGTTGTGGTGTGTAAGGGATTGAATGCTTCATCTGAATACCTACATCTTTACAATACTGAATTAAATCAGACTTGACATACTCACCACCATTTTCAAATATAAGGATCTTTGTTTTCCTCCCATACTAGTTTTCAACCAAGGCTCTAAAGACTTTGAAGAGGTCAAAAACTTCAAACTTATGCTTTAGGAAGTAAACCCAACAATACCTGGAAAATTAATCTATGAAGGTCAGTGCATATTTGACTTGACTCATGGACATATGATGGAATGGACGAGCAATGTAGCTGTGGATCAGCTTAAGAGGTGCAAAGGTTCTCTCATGACTAGCTTTCTCATACTTGTGCTCTAGGTGTTTTCCTAGGATACAACCTTGACATACTCCCTTAGAAATCGTGATCTTTGGTAACCCTATGACCATAGATTTTTTTACTCAAATAAGAAAGATACTTGTAGTTTAGATGGCCAAATATTTCATGCCAAATATTTATTTCTTCATTAGCATGAATCAGAAGAGCAGAGGGGTTTGAGTAGGGTAGAAAATGGGAAAACTTGTATACCTTCGAAGTGTGATCTACAACACCTTTTGCTATGACTTTACCATTCGAAATCTCAGTGATTTCAACATCATCAGGGGAGAATATGGCCTTCTTTGGAGACTCATTATGAGTCATCTGATACACTGATAAGAGATTAGAGGCAAGACCTGGAACATACAACACATTATTGAACTTACCATGGTCAAGATCAATCCTTCCCTTCCCCAAACTGTCAATGAGAGAGTCATCTCCCAAAACTTTTGGTCGACCTTTTGACATGTCAAGAGAGGAGAATATCTCTTTTTTCGAAACCATATGTCTAGAAGTTCCAGAGTCTATGATGAATCTAGGTGAGCTCGATGTGCTAGCAACCAAGGCATGTACTCTCTCTCTGTCCTCTAAATTTGATCCTCCTTCCCTCTTCTTTGAGAAATCAGGAAGGGAGATGTTTTTCTTCTCTATGAGATGGGTCAACATGTCAATTTGATTTTTCACACAAGACCTCTCAAGATGATAGCCCTTACTACAGTATGCACACTTGCTCATTTCTCCTTTGTTCTTCTTCTTCTGGGAGTTCTTCTTGGAACCTTGGGGCTCCTCTTGAGATTTTTTCTTGTCTCTCTTTTGCTCATGTGGATTTTTAGAAATTTTATTTCTTTTTGAATCCACCTTTGAATATCCAGCAACCAAAGCTTGGTCTTTGGAAGTTTTGATGGTGCCCATCATCACCAACGTATCTTGCTCCTATGTGAGGGATTCCATGAAATCTGTAAGCTTAGGCATCTTCCAGGCTCAAGCTGTTAACTTGGTGGAATGGAAGGTTGAAACAAACACTGAATAGTCAGGACCAAGCTTAGAGAGTATGGCCAAACTAGTTTCTCTTCCTTATTCTCAATCCCATACTGTTTCAACTGCAAAACAAGGGCCTTAAACTTGGAAAAGTAGAGTTACAATGACTTGAAGCTACTGGGACTCAAGGAGATCAGCTCATTCTCAATTTGATGTCCTCTCATCTCATCTATCTTTCCAAAAATATCTTCTATATTCTCCCACACTTCATTAGGTGATGTCAATCCATCAAGATGGAAGAGGAGGTCTCTTGAAATGCTCAAACACAAAAGAGCATAGGCCTCATCCCTCATGGTGTGCCATTTAATTTTCTCTGCAGCTACATTGGAATCTCCCTCTGTTGCCATAGTCACCCTGTAGAGACCTTTCACTCTCAACAATATCTACATCTCATCTTTCCACTCAAATAAATTGAATGGAGTTGAGATGATCTTCTGAGATTGGTCCATAGCTCAGAAACTATGCCCTCCAGTCAACAGGATGCGCTCCCAGTCAAGACGTCAAACCTGAAATAGAAATAAGAAAGGGGAGAAATCAATATACAAAGGCTCTGATACCATGTGGAAATTGAACCCAAGAGATAGAACAATTACACTCACAAAATTGCTAATCAAACATGCAAAATTCACACCAAAGGAGAGTGAAATTGGAGCATAAGACTGATCTGTATTCAATAAGTGTACAATATCCAACCTTATGAAGTAATAGGCTACTTCAATATATAATTACATGAGAGATTCGAATGCATAAGGATGCCATTTGAAATGGTCAAAAAGTAGGCTTACTAAATCTAGTCAAATCCCCTATAGGTGCATAAAGCAGTTTCCAAATCTACGAAGATGGTCACGAATTGGCTAAGTCAAGTAGGAAATATAATAAGGGATGGAAAGACAAATCATACATGCTTTTATTATTGTAAAAGGAGGGAGGATGATGTGGGGAAAAAACAAGTAAACTACACCTAGTCTAGCTTTTTCTTTTTCCTTAAATCTCAATAAAACATGCAGCTTTTCAGAAAAAGTAGATATGCGCTTTGGAGGATCTGGAATAAATTAGACATGCTAAATTGGGTTTCTAGGATGTTTCCCAAGTGCTCCATGACTCATTTTTAGCATGTGTTGACTTCTAGGACTTGTAGAAGGAAACTAGCATAGAGTGGAATCTAGGAAACTAGGTAATAAGACAAAAATAATTAAAATTAATGTCTAAGTTAGATAACTATGGGTTGATTATTCTAACAATGACCTCCCAAATTCAAATTTGACCTCCATGCCTCTCCCATCCCAAGGAGATAACTTCTGCAACCACTTTTAGATGACTGGGCACAAAAAGACAAAAATGGTAGTTGACAACTTTATGGGTTTTACCTTAGACATTTGGATTTTCCCCATAGGCTCAATGTTTGAATAATTACCCCTCCCTATTCCTTTTGAAATCATGTCGTCGTCTCTTTAACATTGCGTTGCGTATCTAGTTGTGGTATTTTTATTAATTTTCATTTTACATGATGTATCAAAACATATTGTGCCTAGCTAGCACGTAAACCATCGACATCAATTTTAATCGCCGAAACATCAAACACTAAACCCATGGTGGGGCATTTTCCTTGAGCTCCAGACCATGATTTAATACAATATTTACATAATATGCAATTTAATACCATGGGGTCAGAACCAGGGTGTTACAAATTTCAATACACTAATAATAATTTTCACATTTATGTACAGATATTAACAACTATCTCACTAGCATTTTTTAATCCAAAATCTGACATAATAGATGTCTGATTTTCGACATCATGTTGTTGACCATCCGACAATCATCTTATTTTTTAAACGTCATCGTGCAATTCGGCGGATATTCGACAGTAAAATAAACACATCATGTTTCCGACTTAGCTCGGTCGGATATCCGACAACTCCTCTTTTAATATTTTCGTCGAATATCCGACAAATTTCACTATATAAGAGGTCGAAAATCCAACAAATTTCACTATATAGGAGGTCAGATTATTTGTAAGGATCCATCGAAGATCTGACGCCTTTAGTCATTAGTGGTATAGCGATGGAGTCAGATTCTATGAAAGTGGTTGTCGGATAGTCGAGAACGTTAGCTGTTAGTGGTATGGAGATGGTGTCAGATTCTATGGAGGTGGTCATCAGGTATTCGACGGATCTATGGAATTAAAAACAAAAAAATACACATATCGCATGACTAACAATACCTATCTCAATACTGAGTTTATGGTATGGTGACACCATTTGAACAATCAACGTTTACACATAGATACAAGACAAATGAAGTGCATGCATTATGGAGGGAGAAGTATTTTCCAACACTAAATAAATCATAATGAGAACAATGAAATCCCTGGTGATATATTGTCTACTGATTAACATTTTTATATAATAAAATCCAAATATTTTTCAGTATAAGTATGTGAAAAGATAATCTCAACATCAATGTTCAAAAGTAAATGTTTCTTTGTGAAACTTAAGGCCTTACTTCACACCTTCATTTAAATATGTCCCTCTATTCTTCTTGGAATAAGATAAGTCTACATAGACTTTCAATTTAGTAATTTATGACAATTAAAAACCAAATTACAAGTGCAAGGAATATTTGTGGAATGCAAATCGATATAAAGTGAGGGCAGGTTTTCAAAGCAAGATATGGAAAAGAAAACAACTTTGATTTTTTCCTCGAGTGGAACATAAAATATATTCAAATTTTAGGTAGACCAATATTACTAAATTTATTTGGTGTCTTAGAAAGCATGTTTATGGGGTTGTCCATTCTTGGATGAACTAACCACTATATGGATGTCTTGGGAATAGAGCATCTAAATCCTACCCATGTCCGGTGTGTTTCTGGCCAGAAAATCCTCTTACATATTCTAGAACATTCTTCAATAAACTTATGCATTCCAATTGTACTATGAATTTTGGTAATGTTGATCTTGCATGGCCTAAATTTTGACCACACTTTACAAATCTAAGAGAAGGGGTCATGAACTGATCAAAACCTAAAGGTAAAAAATGCACATACCATTTCCAACCTGAACCTCTTGACCCAAAATATCTTGGCCAATGGTTATAATTTCTCTTTCCTGCAAATATGTAACAAAGCATGCATTAGAACTAAAAATGTTTCTAACATGTAATTTACCCAAGTTGACAATTTTGAGAAACGTTGCAAGATACAGAATGTATATGTATGAATTATCAACAAAATTAAACAAGATGGAAAGAAGAAAGAATGATTAAGGGAAAAAATTAGTTAAAATGATGCATAGATGAATAATGAGAATCTAAGGTTGATCACCAAAATGAAAATTGAAGAAGAATGAAATCCCAACAAACATGATGATACCCTAGGTCTGAAAAGGAGATTTCTCTATATATTCTTTAGAGGATATCCATTCATAATGGTTGTAGGAAATTTCCAACCAACTGTGTGACCTTATCCTACTCAACTTTAAAAATAATAAAAAACTTGGACTTTGATTACTATGCAGATCATAACTTAAAACAAAACATGCTAAATGAAAAACACAATAACATTAGCAATGTAAGCCTCTATAAGTGGATTCATCAAAATTGATCTCTTTGTGGCAATGGCTGTCAAATATTCTAAAACAATAATCCTAAAGGTTTTTTAAGAGAGAATTACATTTTTATTACAATTATTTAGGCAAAGGTCCTATATATGAAATTTAATGGTGGTTTCGGATATGCTGAAATTATAAAAAAAAAGTATAATTCCTTTCATTATGTTTTTCTAGAAAAGCACCATACTTAACTCGTTATGCCTTGCATTTATCTATCCCAAACTTTCTACCAAACTTTTATACACAATGGTGCATTTTCACACTAAAAAAATCTTATAGACAAGTATACACACAAGGTTGCTAAGGCTCGTTCCGAGAATAAAGACATTTGGCATCTTTAACTACAAAATTCAATTTCTTTCAATCTCAATTATAAGCGAGTACTTGTTTCTTCCTTATTATCCTTGAGTCCATGAGTATGGCTTCGTGTAGAGTACCAATCCTCGGACTTTAACAAGTAGACAAGTGACTGATTCAAAGTTTCTTCCCTCCCTCAAACTTGATTGGTACAAGTGGGAGGGTTCTTCACATGGATGCAGCCTGCAATATACCACCCAATACTGTGTAGCAATGCCCCTGACTCCTGGTTATTTTCTAGACAACCTTATCAATCATTTTATCAAGGTATTTACAATAATTAAAGACTCAATGAATGAGACTTGTACTCATTTCATTGTTCCTTCTACATCATTTCTTATATATTTCCTTCTTTTTGCAAGATTAGATGTAGGAGATACTACAATATTCCCTCTTTGTATTAAACCAGTGTTACTCCTTGGTCCCAACTTGTGTGGTCAATTGTTGGACTTGAATAATTATCTTATCTTAATATTTTCCCATTTTAAAGGTCCATTGTAACATATGGTACAAAATTTGTGAGTATGCTTATTATAGATATTTGACATTTTAGGGATTAGAAAATGCCTTTAGGCATAGTGACTGGATTTCCAGACTTATTGAAAAAAGTATGCATGTTGGTAAATTTTAGGCACTAGCAGTTAAATTTTACAAATTTCACAAATTTGAACACAACCACAATATGAATGAACCTTATCAATTCATGTAATGTCCTACACAGTGATGGCAATCAAACATTTTGCAGATTTTAAGTAGGACAAACTTAATGGTGAATTTAGCATATTTTTTGCACTGACATTTTTTCCTTGAACTTCATTGTCACCAAATTCGAACAAAAACACGAATGAGGTGACTTTTCTTGAATATTCTCTTCTTAGAGATCTAGTTCCAAGGTGGAAAATGAATCTAGGACAAACTACCTTATTGAAGAGTTCAATGATCAATGAAGAAAGGAAATATTTTCACACCATATTTTAGGAATTAAACTTGAATGTTAGACTAGAAATAAATGTATTTATTTATATCTTATAAATAACTTCAACAATTGTCATAGGAAAATAAATACAAAGAGTGTGAACAGTCAAGTATCTCAATGCCAAAACTTTCAAGTCATGATAGAGTTGGTTCAAGGTCTCAAGGAAAGCTTCATAGGATCTTGTCTATGTTTGATCCTAAGCATGCAACAATATTAATCTATGAGTATCAATAGGATCAAGGTGTTGAAAGGTCATGCTATATTCAATATTATGATGAATATTTTGTGTCACTACTAGTAGCCACTGAAATACAACCACTTACAACAGCTATGAAATTTGTTGTCATCATTAAAAATTAAAAGCCAAATAAACCTCAAAAAGGTTTATGCCACAATTTTTTTCCAAAACTTCTATTTGTTGGACTAAAAATGAATACAAAGCTTAAAGATTCTTAAATATTAAGTAATCCATAATAATTTTTTTAATCTGAGGAACTATACCTCCCAATGATCTCACATTATATTTAACCACAACTCTGCCAAGAAAAGAAACATAAAAACTTCCCTATTTTTTTCATCTAATAAATGCAGAGACCCAAGGAAGATTCAAATCATCATAGAAATGAATAAAAGAAAAGTCTAATCCATCTCATAAAACTGAATTGAACTATTAAGGATACTGAAGAAATACCCTTGCAGAAAAGTCATTTTTCCATGTTCCTTAGGTTCTTCAACCATTGATGATCTCAAAATGAATTATGTAGGATCTTTAGATAAATAAAGTGCATTGGATTTTGCATCTTCCATGAATCTTTTTTATTATAAGGATTTCTCTCACTCACCATAATCCCTAGATGTTTCAGGCGCTATGTTTCCATTGGTATAATATGTACCAAATGTAATAGAATGTTGAGCCATGGTTATTCAAGGACATAAAATATACAAGGACCTTTTTCTTCTAAGTTAAGAACCTACAAGTGAATAAAATCACATTACAAAGTTGGGCATTTCTACAAAGGTATTGGAAAATTTATCAATGAAAAGTATTGATGACTTAGGTCATCTGCTCTTGAATGAAGACAAATTACAACACTGGGAAGAGAGAACATGAAGATCTTAGATATGACATAGGTTATAAACTTGATAGTCCATCGAAGTGCCAAATTAGCTATTACTTATAGAAAAATGAATCCGAGGAGGTTGAGAAAGATAAACATGAGGAAAGGCCATAAGAAAATATAGATGGTTTATAAAAAAGGTGAGGTACTAAACCCATGAAAATCCTCCTAGACAGTATTCGACTCCATATCCTTATTGTAAGGAAAAATATCCTATGACTGGGTTGAGGTCATCAACATAATAATTTAAATAAAATAGACATCCAAAGTCACGCAAACAACAAGATATGGTTTGGATATAATGAAAGTAGGACTTGGAAATCAAAATTCCGTACCTTGCTTATGTAGGTTGGTCCAAGCTTTTACTAACCCTTCAACTTTGGATTCCAAACCTTCAACTCCTTCACTTGAATACTTGCAAAATATAAACAATACCTTCCTCAAAATATTATGGCTATAGTAAAATAACTATGAATTGAGACAAAGATGTAAGCCTGCAATTAACCATACATTCCACCTATAAATTCCATGTGTTTACTTTTTAAAGAATGGTTTAGAATTGCATATGTAATAGCAAGCATGAACAATTTTCTTTACAACAGTTAAAGGTGCAAATTATGACAAACAAATCACAGTAAAGCTCATATTCAAAGCTACAATATGAGAGTAAAATATCTTATGTTTCTAAAATTTCTAGGAATAAAAATGAAAGATGAAAAGATGCAAATTTTCATGTCCTTTGTAATTTGTTTGAGATTTTGGGGAACACAAAAGCATGATATCATATGAGATAAGATAATTTAGTAATTTTTGGGAATGAGAAAAGAATAGATTTTTGTGGATAGAAAATATAGTCATTAGACACATCAAAGTGGGATTGTCAATATCACTCCTAAATGCTAATCAAAGATACAAAGCAAGAGAAAAAGAGAAATACATGAGAAATGAAAAATTGGAAGCTAAAATACTAAACCTTGGAAAGAAAAGAGACAATAAACAATATCAAAGATATAAGTATAAGAAGAGGAGGGAGTTTAGGCGTCATTTTCAACATCAATTATTGCTATGGATCCCATGCAATTCCAAATAAGATCATCTAACGAATCTACATGTTGAGAGACCTTGGTTGGGAGAATGTTGGGCCTAGGGACAGTAAGGTAGAATTCATGAAGAATTATTCCTATGTATGGAGAAGAGCTAAAGGAGAAGAGGAAGGAGCTATGACTAAGGAAGCAACATAAAGGAGAAGGGGAAGGATGTTGCGAAAAAGGAAGTAAAAGAGAAGAAGAAGAGGAGAAGGCATTGAAAGAGGAAGTTGCACCAGATAAGTAAGCTACAACAAAAGGAAAGAGTGTGACATGAGATGGTACGATAAAATATCAGTAGAAGAAGGTGTGCAAATAGAATAATGACTAGAAAATGGCAGTTAGGCACAATGCTAACAATGTGACAGGCCTTAACAATCATGGGTATGATATCATCTGGAGCCAACGAAAACGACACGCATGAATGCATATTTGTAAGTTAGGTCGATAGTTCCTCTCGTTATGTGTTTCTAGAATAGGAAAGAAAACCTGTTGGTTGGATATAGTAAGCCAGTTAAGAAAGAGATAGAAAAGGAGTCTTTAATGAGTTTGTATAGAGTCTGTATCGAGTTGGTATTGATTCTGTATCAAGTACATATGGGATCTGTATCGAGTCTATAATAGGGATTTAAAAGAATGAAACCAAGATATATGCAGGTTAGACATTTGAGGATAGACATTGACGGATTAGAATCTCGAGCTATACTCGGTAGAAATTATTGGTTAATGACTCTGTATTGTTGAGTGCATTAGAGTAAAGGATATGCAACTCATTGCCGAGATGAGTAGGGAAGGTTGAATCGATTCAGGATGTGTGTGGATCACTATTAGAAGAAGAGTAGAAAGATAAAAGAGAGAAGATCATAGAGCATGAGAGGGAGGAAGAGTATGTAAAGTAAGAGAAATATCTTGTGCAGAGTCTATAGCTTAGTGCACAAATGAAAGGTTCATCTATTTCCTCATTCCAGATGAAGAGCACCTTGTGGTTTTTGTTCAGATCGATTTCCACGTTATATTCTGTGTATATGTGTGAATGATGAAAGTATATTAGATATGTGTGTGATTATTGTAGTGAATGAATGGATGTAGATTTTATTACAAATGAATAGATGTATGATGGTCACATTGTATTACTGGATATGATTATGCTACATGTATGTTGTTTATGTACTAAAGTTGCATAAAGAGAGGTTGGGTCATAGCTTAGCTGTTAAAGCACAGTAACCACAAGTAATCCAACCCCAGAATTTGTTACAAGCCTTGGCACAGAGCTGAGGTACTAAAACACCCTCCCACCCAACTGCAAAAACATGGTTCTGGAAATTACCCATCAAGAGAGATATCTTGGGTAAGATGACATCTGCATCGCAGGTGCTACTGAATGAGCTCTACTCTGTTGGGTCAATATCTTGGGGTTTGTTGTGCTGAGCAGAAGGGATTGAACCTGGGCTGGGATCCCTAGGGAAAGGGATAGAGAGATACAATAAACCCAACAAATGGTTCTGTTGTTGGGACACTGAATCATTGTGGCGAGGGATATGTTGTGGAAACCTACGAAACCAGAGATCCAAGATTGGGTGGAATCCAAAGAGTTAGAGTTCGCACGAAAATAAATTCAAGTATCTTAATGGAACCCAACAAATTGGTTGGGTCGATACATTTATTCATACATTCACTATATTTTCTTTTCTGAGTTTCCCATTTTGTTGCATGAATGGTTATCTAAGTTAGAAACCCAACAAACAAATTTCCAAGGAGGAGAATCAAGAGACTGGAATCCTCAGTTGGTTGAGTGACTGAAAAGAGCAGAAAACCTTGTGTCAAGGGATGTTTATTTTTGGGTAGATAGTATCTTAGAAGGATACATCACTGCATTTTTTGTTGACACTATAACCTCGTACAATGAGGTAGAGTGAAAATGTTTTCAAGGCCCAGGAAATAGATACCTGTTATCTTTAAAGACATGGATAAAAATGATTGTATGTGAAAAAAGAATTCTATGAATGTAACACGGCTGTATAAAATAGAGTGGCTATGTCTCAGAAGAACCCTAAAGTGATATTTTCGTAGGGGTTAGTGGAACTAAATTAGATTCAGGAATTTTAAGAAGTAGAATAATATTTAGGTCTAACAAGTGAAGAAAAACTATGATAGGAAGAGGGATTTGCAACACAGATCAAGAAGAAGATGGCTACAATTTTGCCTCATACGTGGACAAAGGGTCTTGTGACGAAGAAGAGGAATATCAGCCGATCTATGAAGAAGGTGAAGAATCAAAAGAGATGACTGAAGCTCCAGAATGAGAATGTGCTTACAACTCACCTACAACACTAAATACTTTGCCAGATGTAAGATTTAGAGACTTATCTCTAAGTAATTCTTTAAATACAAGTAATACTAACGCTATAAATAGTGGATAAGAAAGTTTGACTAGCCAAAATTTTGTTCCAAATGTATCAGCAACAAATGCAATGGCTGGAGTTGACATTAAGTTACCAATATTCAATGGAAATGGGTTGGAATACTCATAATAACATTGGTTCATTTACGAAGATTTCTGGATTATGCGACAGATCTAGGATGAGAATATTAAGAAAGAACAAATGATCATGACTCTACGAGGTCCATAGTACTAGTAGGAGTTGTCCTGAAAACACTCAACACAATTCAAGTGGGTTTGATAGATGAATTCAAAAGGACAAAGTCTGAATCAAAGTGCATCACTGAAATCAAAGAGATTAAGAAGCTACCAACAAAATCTATCTTAGAATTTCACCAAATATTTAAGACATTGATGGCCAAAGTGAGTTTTCAAATGTCAGATGTGAAACACAAGGAATGGTTTATTGCTGCCCTATTACCACATATCCAAACCCCTTTAATGAAATATAATATGGTGTCACAGATAGAGGCTCTAGAAATAACAATGAAATTAGAACCCTCACTGGTTGGAGATACTGGATCGGGAATGATGAAAAGTGGGGAACAACTCAGTGACCATTTGATGGAAATTGACAAGGAATTCAAACAATAGTTTTTAAAGAGAGATGAGGAACATGAGGCTGATATTTCTAAGGCTTGGAAACAATTGCAGGAATCCGAGGAGAGATTCAAAAGAGAAACTTATGAGAAATAAGAAGAGTACAAAGTCATGGTTTCTGATAAAGAAACTACTATTTTGTAGTTTACACATAAAATTAATGTCATATCTGCAGAATTTGAGGCAGCACATAAATCTTGGGAATCGAAAAAGGACAGAATTTCCTCAGAGATTATAGCAGCATGAGAGGATTCTGAGGAGATCGCTAAACGTAACCTAATTGCAGAGCAAGCATGGAATGCTGATAGGGAGAATATTTTGTCTCGAGTGGAAGAGAAATACGAGGAAAAAAATGCAGATATGGGAACACAGATCAAAAGTATTTTACGTGAAAATATTGAATTGGAATATCAATTGAATGATCACAAGGCATGGAGTTGGGTATTACTTGAAGATTTTGAAAATGACCAAAATTTGTGGAATTATGACAAGAAAAATTTACAAGGCGATGTTGCAGAGCTGCAAATAAAGGCTCTAGCAACGGAAACAACAAATATGAAGAGAAATGCATTGAATTCTTTCGCACCCCCCAACAGAAATGAAAATGACAAATATGAAGAGAAAGAATTGAATGCCGATAGGGAGAATCTTTTGTCTCGAGTGGAAATGAAATATGAGGAAGAAATTCCAGATATGGAAATGTTGATTGAAAGAATTTTACGTGACAATATTGAATTGGAATATCAATTGAATGATCGCAAGGCATGGAGTTAGGTATTACCTGAAAATTTTGAAAATGAAGGAATTTTATGGAATTTTGAAAGGGGATTGCTTTTCCAGAAAAATAAAGAGTTGAGCGTTGAATCAGAGTCTTTGAGGACCTAATTGAATGAAAATAAAGGTAGACTATCTCAAATGGAAGATGAGAAGGTGCAAAATGAGAGGGTTCTTGAATAATTTAGAAAAGAAAATACTGATTTGCAATCCGATTTGTATGATTCCAAGACAATGACTCAGAATCTACTCAGAAAAGAGAAGAAGAAATGCATTTGTGGGATGCTATAAAGAGTTATTTGTAAGGGACTGTTGCAGAGATGAGAACAAAACACGAGTTTATAGCTACTGAAATGGGATCACAGGCCCAAAAGCATAAAGAGTTAACTGCTAAGGCGAAATTCCTCGTGAATCAAGTAATTGCATTGGAATCTAATCTGAATGCTTCCAAGATCAAATAATTTCATCCATTGCTGCAGGAAAAAATAACATCGAGGAAGGAAATGAGTCTTTACTACTGAATTGAATAGAAGAGCAATGGTTGCAGAGGAAGAGAAGGGAATACTTGAGGGCATAGTTGTTGAAAACTGTAAGCTTGACGGTGCCAACGGCCGTAGCTGAGAAGCAACTACCAAACCACCCAGCCGTCAGCCATCCATAAACCACCCAGCAGTCTAATAGTAAATGAAATTCACCCTCCAATAGAAATTTGAACAGTAAAACATGTGCTGCAAATTTTCTATAAATAGATCATTTCATAGTTGCATAAGGTAGACTTGTAGTTTTCTCTCTTGCTTAATAAAATTCTGAGCAGCAGCTCATATTTTCTATATTATTGCAATTTTAGCTCTTGAGTTTTTGTTTTCTTCCATCCTCGTCCTAAAAATTTCTATCAGAGCAAGGTTGTGGAGAAACTGATTGTGGAAGAGCATAGGCTAGTTGTGGAGGTGCAAACTCATCATGGAATGGAAGAATTGATTTTGGTAATGTTTTTTTATGCTGAATGCAATGGTAAAACATTTAATTTAGTGTGATAAAATTGTTGCAGCAAGGTTATTGTTTTTGGGTCACTAGTTTAAATTTAATTTTGTTAATATGCACTTGGAATATTAAAAAAAATCATAAACTATTGTGAAAGTGAAATATTTAATCAGTATGCATTAGGTTGTGCCAAGTTGCATTCACAAAGTGTTGTGGAAGTGATATATTTTGGTTCAATTTAATTATGGTGGGTGTGAGTAGCAGTAATCTCACACAACCCCAAATTTCACAATTTAATGAGAAAGATTATGAATATTGGAGCATTAAAATGAAGAATTTATTTTGTTCACAAGAATTATGGGACTTGGTTGAGAATGGTTTTACAGAGCCACCAAATCAAGCAACATATAATGTTTTATCACAAGCACAAAAGGATCTTCTCAAAGAGAATAAGAAGAAGGATGCCAAGGAGTTATTTTTTATACAACAAGCAATGTAAGAATTGATTTTCCCACAGATTGCAGCAACTACAAGGTCCAAGCATGCATGGGACACTTTAAAAAATTATTATCAAGGTACTAGCAAAGTCAAGTTGGTAAGATTACAAATTCTTAGAAGATATTTTGAAAATTTGCAAATGTCAAATTCTGAGACAATAAATGATTTTTTCACTTGTGCACTGAATATAGTAAATCAAATAAAGTCTCATGGAGATACATTGGATGATTAAAATGTTGTAGAAAATATTTTGAGGAGTATTCCTATTATATTTGACCCAATTGTTGTAGCTATTTAATAATCTAAATATTTGTCTCAAGTTTCTATTGATAGTCTTATGGGGTCTTTACAAACACATGAGCAAAGACTCAATAGGTCAAACAGTTACTCTATGGAAAATGCATTCAAATCACAACTTCAATATAGAAGAAACAAAAGAGCAGGAAGAACCACTAATAGAGGTGGAAGAGGATTTGGAAGAGGAAGAATCAATAATCGTAATGAAGGTGGCAGATTAGAGAACTCTCGTGAAGAAGGAGAAAATTCCAATTTCTTTGCAAGCAGAAGAGGCAAAGGTGCCAAACATTCTCTTGCATTTCATGACCAAGGACAAAGGTATGACAAATCACATATCCAATGCCATTGTTGTAAAAAATTTGGTCATTATGCACCTAAATGTAGGAAGAAGCAGATTGATCTAAATAGGCAGAATGCAAATTTCTCAAGAGAAAATCACTCTGAAAATAGTGATTCAATGTTTATTACTTGTAATAGTGCACAAGAAATCTAAAAAGAAGTATGGTTCTTAGATAGCGGTGGTAGTAACCACATGAGTGGAAACAAGGATATGTTTGCAAACATAGATGAATCTGCGCAGTCATAAGTAAAATTGGGAGATGATAAAAAAGTAGTTGTCATGGATAAAGGTAGCATAAAATTTGAAACTAATCAATGTGAAAAGAAACACATTCCAAATATGTATTATGTCCCTAATATAAAACACAATCTAATTAGCATTGGAAAACTACTACAAATGGATATAAAGTCTATTTTGAAAATGATGCATGTTAGATATTTGATTCACATAGAACACTAATTGCAAAAGTCCAAATGACACAAAACAATATGTTCCCTTTAAGGTTGCTAAACGATTTGTCTGTTGCTTTCAAAGCAGTCCTCTCAGATCAGTCATGGTTATGGCACTTACGGTTTGGTCATTTAAGCTTAAGTGGTCTAAATTTGTTTCATACAAATAACATGGTGAATGGTTTGTCGTTGATTGGACAACCAAACAAACTTTGTGAAGGGTGCATTCTTGGTAAGAAACATAGAGAATCATTTCCTATTAGTAAGTCATATAGAGTAAGGGCTCCACTTGAAATTGTGAATTCATATTTCTGTGGGTATATGCAGACACCTTGTATTGGGAATAGCTTGTATTTCATAACTTTCATAGATGATTATTCCAAGAAAACTTGGGTATATTTCTTGAAACACAAATCATAAGCTTTTGAAGTGTTTAAGCAGTTTAAAGTCATGGTTGAAAAGAAAAGTGGACACTACATTAAAATTCTAAGAACAGATAGAGGCAGAGAATTTGCATCAAATGATTTCTTGAGATTTTGCAAAACAAATGGGATCAAAAAGCAATTTACAGCTAGTTATACACCACAATAAAATGGTATTGCAGAAAGAAAAAATAGAACAATAATGGAAATGGCAAGAAGCATGATGAAAGCTAAACATCTACCAAATGAATATTGGGCTGAAGCTGTAGCTTGTGTAGTATATATTTTGAATCGTTCCCCCACAAAGAGTGTCAAGAATAAGGTACCAAAGGAAGCATGGAGTAATAAAAAGCATAATTTTTCTCATTTAAGAGTCTTTGAGTGTATTGCATATGCACAAGTTCCTACTGAAAATAAGAAGAAGTTAGATAATAAAGGAGAAAGATGTATTTTGTAGGATATAGTGAGCAATCAAAAGAATACAAGTTGTATAATCCTATCACAAAAGGACTATAATCAGTAGAGATGTCAAGTTTCTTGAAGATGAGGAATGGATTTGGAATGAAAATCTGCATCAACAACAACACTTTGAAATGAAAGATTTTGATGAAGATCAAGTTCCCAACATTCGAGTTCCTATGCTTGCATAGAGAAAATTAAATAACATTTAGAACCTGGTAATATAGCAGAGGAGACAATAGCCTAAGGAGCCCATTCTACCCAACCAATTCCTGAAGACAGCTTAGCTACAAATCTTAGGACCCCTGAGCCTGTCCACCGGTCCACCTAGTTGAAAGTATTGGGTGAGAGAATGGGTTATGAAAACCCCTACAACTCCATAGAGTAATCAATAGTAAAACTTCTGCCTGTAGCAGTAAGAACTCAGCCAAAGAAGCTGCACTAGTTCAGTAAATCAGTATTTTCACACTCAAATATTTTGCTTTTCCCCTCCATCAAATATCTTGTGCACAAATTTCACTCAGAAATTTCACAAGTAAACATTGAACAACCTTGGTTGAATTCGATGGGTAGTTTATAAACTTGCCTAGGTCTTTTGGGTCAGTTTTTCACTTAATGAGCCACTTGCTCTTGTTCCACTTTCTTGGGGAACATGACCACAAAAATAGGGAAGTTGCTTCCTGCAACAACTAGAAGTAGTTTGAGTATGCTGCCAAGTGTCAATCTGCTCTCAACCTAGTCTATTCCACCATGTGACCAGTAGACACTCATTTAACAGCCTCCTTAAGTTGTTGTCTTATATTTTATTTATTAATGAATCAAACATTCAGCAATTAAATACAATCATCCTTGACCCCACTTGGTCAATAATTACAAACTTTACAATAAAATTAAAACACAATGTCTTCTCAAACATAAAAAAATGCTTTTGCAATTTGGGGTATGTGACATACACACCCTATTATCACTCTAGGAAACTCCTCTAGCTTGTATCTCTAGGATGCCTAGTACCTTAGAATGTTTTCGGGTTTTCTTATATGGATCAATCCAGATAACCTATATAACCTATCACTCTCAAGACATGCATGAAGCTCACTCAATCACAAGGCTTTTAGTTACAACTTGTTCAGTAGTTTGACAAAAAGGTGTAGGGATGGAGAACTCACTAGGATACCAGACTTACACACATAAAACACACATATAAATGGATAAACCCTACTAAGGATGGTGTTTATAAATCAAATATCACTAAATAACCAATAATATGAAAGCTATCGGCTTTTTAATAAATCTAACAATGACCTAAATGCACATTTAGGCGATAAACATAGTAAAGAAAGATATGGCTATACAAATCACAACAAAAGAGCTTATACCATGAATAAACCAGATGAGACGCTTGATAATAGAACAAGCTTACAAATCCCCAGAGTCGAACCTTTATTATTAAATTAATTGTGGGATTTATAGCCTTCTATAAAATTTACAGATCCTAGAAATTCGATCTGTTTTACACAAAAATAATTGGAAGTAATAGTTTTTCCAGATTAGGGCTTCAAACCCTTGTTGCCTGTTTGTTTATTTACTATGAATATCTAGTTCACTGCACAATCTTTTAATGATTGAATTGGTCACTGATCATCCTTGCTACTAGTTCAGTATGAAATCGCCACCAACATCCATTGTATTGGCGTTTAACTGAAGTTATTTTCCTTGTTTATCCCACCCAATTTTTACTTTGTCATCGATCAAAAGCATTGTCTTCTGTTTCATCGGCACCTCAATTCTGAGTGCCTGCCATAGCTTCGGTGCTCCAAGTCCCACTATTTCCGCATTTTATCGCCTTACCGCCCCGTCACCGATCTGAGGCTTTTTATTTTAGCTCATCAACGCTCTAAATCTATACTATACCGCTCTCCATCATTAGCTCGTCGGTAATCAGGAGCTGTGACGGCTAATGCATCGAAACCTTTTTCATGGACATTGCCGCAGTTTCGGAGGTGAAACTAACTAAATTCATCACTACCAGGAGTTGATTGACGATGTTTGAATCAGAGATTTAATCTTCTGTGCTGCCGACACTGCGGAGGAGCTTAGTTGTAAACTTCATCGATCCGTAGTCCTTCGGTTTCCCGTCATTGCAGCTCCTCATTTAACTATCTTGCCGCCGGTTAGTCTTTATCATTTTCGACGCCGAACTTTTCATCTACTCGCGGAAGCCTCAGTCTATCTTTATTCTGCAGTTACGGCTCTTTAGTAGACTAACTTGCCGATGGCTAGTGATTCCAAGTTATGACGCCAAATTATTCATCTGCTCGCGGAGCCCGTAGTCTGTTTTTCTTCTGCTATGGTGAAACTTTTAGCCACTATCTTCTTCGCTGTGGTGAAACTTTTAGCCACTATCTTCTCTGCTCACTGTTTAAGAATGTTCCAATGGTAGTAAAAGTTTATAAATACACCTAACTATCGAAGGGGTCTTCCACCTGTTATTTATCTTCCATCTTTCGATGGCTAATGAGATGTTCTGATCCTCTCCCAAGCGACCGAAGCCACAACTTTGTGAAATTTGCATCAAACATAGAGGCCTTCAAAACTGTTAGTGATCTTCAGATCCTTCATTGCATGATTTAAATTCTTCATACTATCAAAAGTAAATTTATTTTATCTTGGGATATAACATCTGGCTCCTACTCAGGGATGTGAACCTCCCTATGAGGTCCCAAGAACCCTAGACCAAAATGTCTTTCCCTAAAAGAAACTAAGTAACTTAACACTATTCTTTATTGTTCCATTGGGCATGGAGTCTTATTCTGAAAGCAAAACAACCTACTATCTACTAATTTACAATCATAAGGCCTCAAAGCCTCAAATAAAATAGAGTTTTAGGAACTGCCCATTTACTAGGCCATTGAATACCTCTTCACCTTCCAGATTCTGAAATTTGAAGGTGTTATTTTCATATACCTGGTCTATAACAAAAGGGCCAATCCACAAAGAGTCAAATTTTCCATGTTTCCCCTTGTCCTGTATGACAGCATCCCACTTGAGGACCCAATCTCCGACCTGGAAGTTGTCTGCCTTTGCTCTTTTGTCAAACATGCCCTTTATCCTCTATTGATGAGCCTCTGATTTTCCTACCACTTGCTCCCTGATCTGTTGTAACTCCACCAAATCCATCATCCTTCTCATCATATCATTTGGTTCATATTCCTATTCCTGAAAGAGCTTTTCCACTGGAAGGATGAGCTGGATAGGAAAGATGGCCTTAGTACCATAAACTAGTTTGAATGGAGAAGTCCCTATGGATCTTTTTCCTGTCACCCTATCATCCCATAAAGCAAACTTCAATTTTGAATCCCAGCTTTTCTGATTTGTCTCTAGCAATTTCCTAATGATTCTAACTAAGCTTTTGTTGGATGACTCAGCCAAGCCATTGCCTTGTGGGTAATAGGATGTGGAGTGTACCAGTTGAATACCCATTGATTCACACATTTTAACTAATGCCCCAGCCTTAAAAGTTGGTGCATTATTAGTCACTAACCTTACTGGGCAACCAAACCTGCTGAAGATGTTCTCATATAAAAATCTCATGATGACTTGGTGAGTGGCATTTCTGGTGGGTATTGCTTCTATCCATTTGGTAAAGTAGTCAGTGGCTACTAAGATCCATTTATACTGTCCACTGGAAGATGGATTTATTTCACCTATGAAATCCAGACCCCATTGTTGGAAAGGACCATTTACTGTAACAGGCCTAAGGGGTGAGGATTTGAGCTGTTGCTTCCCTATAAATCTTTGACATTGGTCACAGGCCCTTACAAAAGTGCATACATCAGCAAAGAGGACTGGCCAATACTATCCTGCTTTTAAGATCTTGTGGGCTATGGTTTTCCAGTAGTGGTGGCCTCCACATGTACTAGAATGAAAGTGATGCATGACCTGCTCTGCTTCCTCTTTATCTAGACATCTTAACAAAATTCTAGACTGGTCCTTCCAATACATCAAATTGTCAATTATGCAAAACTTAACAGATTTCAACTTAAGAGCTCGTGCTTGGTTAGGAGTGAGATCATGAGGAAATTGTAATTTTTGGAAAAATTGAATGATACCTGAGTACCACTGACATGAAGATATGTTCTCTGCTACTGATGGAATGTTATTTTGATCTTGATTCTCCGTTGTTTCAGTTGCTACCATAGTATGCACCTTTGCTTATCTGACACATGTGAAATTTATTCCCATCAGTTCATAGTTTTCTTTGGCCATGAGTTTGGCCAGGCCTAATCCCTTTACCGGCTTGGTGGGTTTCACCTCTACATCAAAATCAATGAGTTTGGCAATCAACTTAGCTCTCTTCCCATCAATGTCAGGCTGAGTCAAAAAATCCTTCACAGTAGCTGAAGGGACATATGCAATGACCTTTGCATGGAGAATGTATATTTTGAAGTTCTTCAAAGATTTTATGAGAGCATTAGCCTGCTTCTCAATTGGTTCATACTTCAGCTCAACATCTCTCATGGTTCTGCTAAAGAAATCAATTGGATGATCAAGACCTTCATCATTCTTTTGTAATAGTACAGCTGCCACTGTGTCATAAGATGCAAAAGAGAAAATGTAAAAACCTTTGGTGTAGTTGGGACCAATCAGGATTGGGGCCTCCATGATGTATTTCTTAATGTCTTCAAAAGAGTTTCTTGCTTGGTCAGTCCACTTTATTTATGCATCCCTTTTTAGCATGACTGTTATATGCTTTACCAGCTCAGAAAAATTTGGAATGAACCTTCTGACAAAGTTTATCTTGCCTAAAAAGGACTAAATGTCTCTTTTGGACCTTGGTATTGACATTTTTTGGATCGTTTCCACCCTCATCAGATCGATCTTTACACCTTCAGCTGAGACTATGTGGCCTAGGATCTTTTCTTCATTGAGTGCAAACTGAGACTTCTTGGGGTTCAGTGATATTCCATACTTCTGCACTTCAGAAACACCTTCCTTAAATGATGGATGTGAGAGTAAACTATTAAGTCATCCAAATATATCAGCACAAATTTATCTTTAATCCCTAAAAAATCTAGATCCATATCTCTCTAAAAAGTAGCCCCAGCATTCATTAGCCCAAATGGCATTTTAGCATACATGAAGGTGCCCAAGGGAGTGGTAAAGGCAGTCTTCTCTTGGTCATCTGGGTGCACAGCAGCTTGGTTGTATCCAGAGAAGCCATCAAGGAAGGACATGAACCTAGCCCCCGATACTCTCTGCAGCAGATGTTCCATCTTAGGTAGTGGATGGTTGTCTTTTTTGGAACACTTGTTTAGGTTTCTAAAATCCACACACAACCCGATTTCTCCATTTTTCTTTCTCACCACTACTAGATTTGCAATCCACTTGGAATATCTGATGGGAATTATGATCTTGGCTTTGAGGAGCTTGTGGATCTCTTTCTCAATCACCAGTAATAGAACAGGGATGATGGGTCTCAGCTTCTGTTTGAAAGGAATGGTGTCCTTCTCCAAAGGAATCATGTGCTAGATGATGTTGGTGTCATATGTTTTTAGGTCACTATATTCCCATGCAAAGACATCAACAAACTCTTTTATCAAGTTGCAATATTCAAACTTCTATTCAGCAGTCAGCCCAATGGATAGATTTATTAGTTTTGGATGGCTTTGGCTGCCTAGGTTCAGCTCTTGGATAGCAGGATCTAGCTCCCTTTTGGCCGGCTTGAAAGGAACGTCATTGTGATCAAAAAGTTCTTCTAACGGTACTAGAACTCAGGGTATGTAGTTGCTGGGTAATTGGACAATATTGTGCTCAATCACTTTATCTGTTAACTTGAGCTGCTTGGATTCCTCCAGGTTAAGGTTTTCCTGGTCTATGTGTATGTCAGAGAATTCATCCACTAAATGAAGGAATTTACTAAGCTCCCCATCATTTTCAAACACCCTCCAAAATTTTACATTGTCTGGTAGAGAGGGTCTGTACTTGAAATAAACATCATAGCTGAGCTTAAGGGACAAAGGAGGAACAAAAAGACTTGCGGAGATGGTTAGGGAATCAGCCAAGTGATTCAAATCCCGAGGAATATATGACAACTCAAAAAACATAAATGAGTCTCTGATTTTCCATACCTCATTCCTGTAGGCCTTCAAGCTGATATTTTTCATCTGAAAAGTGTTGTTTACCTGCTGTATGATGAGGTCTGCATCCCCAAAAATATTCACACACATGATCCCCATCTCTTTGGTCGCTTTAACTCCCAGGAACAAGGCTTCGTACTCTGCTACATTGTTGGTGGTTTTGAAATCGAGCTTATACGACAAGTGAAATCTTTCTTTAGATGGGGAGATCAACACAACACCCACGCATACTAAGATTTGGGCGCTAGATCCATCGAAGTACATGGTCCAGATCATTATTGTCACTTATTCTGGCTATGGACGGGTGGGCTCAGTGAGTTGAACTGAGGTCTGTTGATTATCATCAATTTGCAAAATACAGGATCTGAAATCGGTGTCCACGGCGTAAATTGGGTGATTCACTGAGCATCTCTCCTTGCTTATAATGTATGCTAGCTTATTTTCCATGTACATTCTCTTAGTCTCCCCTCCGAACATGGGAATGATGGCATACGTGAGATCCATCTGAAGGATGCCACCCAATATTTTGCTCCATGACCGAGACAGCAAGAGGCCGAATTTTGGAGGAATATCGGCCACTACGATGTCCATCATTATGCTTTTCGAAGGTAGCTGGGTTAAGTTTACAGCAAGGTCTTTGATGAGGCCCAAGCATTTGACCTTCTTAGAGTCAAAGGAGAATAAATCATGGTATGTCTTGGTAATGCTAAGGCCAATCTCATCCATCACCGCCTTTGGCATTAGGTTATGAGAGGCTCCTGAATCCAGCAGACAGTTATGGAGGGTTTTATCATGGATGTTCAAGGATATATAGAATGGTGGGCAGGAGTCCTTTAGGTCTTCAATCACAGGGCCCAAGGTTACAACATGCTTGTCATCTTGCAGTTTCACAAAGTCAGTGTCAATGTGCACCTTGGGCTGAAGGGAATTCAGAATGGAGGTTTTAAATGCATCATTCTTCATCAACTCAATTAAAGGGAAAGGGTTTTTAAATTTTTAAATTTCAGACTCTAGGTTGAAAGAATAATGCAGCTTATTTGGAAATCTTACCTCATGAGCTGTAGGTTTGAATTGGACGTGATCAGGTATAGCTAAAGGTGTTGGTTTATGCAATGATTTGGATGGGACAACTACTTTATTTTCTAAAACAATGACCTTTCTAATAGGTGCAGCAGACTACTTGATAGGTACAACGTTCTTCTTGAGGGAAGAAACCAACCTAGACCTCAATTGGTAACCTCCCTGATCATCAGCCTAATAGACAACCTCTTCAGTGATCTGCTCAGCAATCAGGGATTCCTCATATTCTTCCTGTGTCAGAAAAGAATAGTCCACCTCATCCTCCATCCAGTGGATATTGTCTTCAGCTTCTCCTTCATCTCCAATGAATTCTGGCTCTTCTTCTAATACAACATTTTGAAATGGAGCTCTTATCCTCTGGTCTTCCCCTTGATTTCTCTCCCTTCTGAGAATCTAAACAGGGGGGTTTCCTCTTCTATAAGGAACAAAATTTAGGTTTCGAGGAGTAAAGTCACTTGGCCCCTTACCCCTCACTGGAAAATTTCCTTGGTCCTTAAATTTAGACATTTCAGCAATCAGGTTGTCTAAAAGTTTGGTCATTTTTTCAATCTTGTTCTCTGAGTTAGAAGCCCCACCATAGTCTACTGGCTACTTTCTCCTGTCTACCTTCCCTTTGACCTTCTAAGATGCCAGAATGTTTGACTCTGCCTCTAGGGCAGCATCCTGCATAAGTGATAAGGAGGTAGACCTCCTTTCTCTAAGAAGTAGGAAGAAGTCAGAGTCAAAGGCATTGGCATAAGTTATCATAGCTGAGGTATCGGTGGGCTTAATCTCAGTGGGGATATTGTTGTACATGTTGTTGAATCTCTTGGTAAAGGTCGAGACAGACTCCCCATTTTAACTTTTCCAGTTTTTGAACTCTGTGATGAAGTAGAGGTGGTCTCTCCTTTCTCCCCAATGTTTCAGGAAAATGTCATCTAGGGCCTCTATGCCTGCCACTAACCTGTCGGGCAGTTCCTTGAACCATTTTCTAGCCTAGCCATCTAGGCTTTGGACAAAGACTCTGGTCCATACATATTCTTGTTCTATATTAATATTTTTCAGCATAGCTATAAAAAGCCTCTAGATGTTCTTTAGCAGTGAAATCCCCTTCCCCTATAAACTTAGGCATATACTTGAGATAATCCCCAGTAGGCATGGTTGCGAGAGGATTTGGCAAGACTAGGGGTGCATACCTAGCTACTAGGATCCTTTCCATCTTGGACAATTGAGCGGTAGCCATATTGGAAATGGGTATGGAGAGGGATTTGGAAGGCAATATTGATGAATATATTTGCCGAGAAGGTGGTGGTATAATTATCCCAGTGGAGTCACCAAGGATTGGATCTTCATAAGCAGCAGTGCTTGAAGATGCCCAAACCCTAGATTTTTCTGATATAAAAAATTTATGGGAATTAAGAGTTTCAGTAGAAGAGATAATAGCAAAAAGACTTCTTGAAACACCTGATGTAGCGTTTTGTGCAGCACTGTTGGTTTGTCTTAGTAAAGCCCTAGCTTTCCTCAAGATTTCTTCTGGATCTGAAAATGGTGTTGTTGGTGGCCCCTTAGGGTTTGCTCTGGTACTTGGTCTTCTTGAAGCCACCTTATATCAATGGAGTCACCAAATAGATGATTACAACTGTAATAATGTCCAAGGCTTGTCTATCATCAAAGCATGGGTCTATGTCATCTCCCAGGGAAGCTGAGCTTCAATCTCCTCTCACCGACAATGGCGCCACTTTTTTATCACTCCAGGAAACTCCTCTAGGTTGTATCTCGAGGATTCCTGGTAACTTTAAATGTTTTTGGGTTTTCTTATATGGATCAAGCCGGATAACCTATATAACCTCTTACTCTCAAGACATGCATGAAGCTCACTCAATCACAAGGCTTTTAGTTACAACTTGTTCAGTAGTTTGACAAAAAGGTGCAGGGATGGAGAACTCACCAGGCTAGAAAACTTACACACATAACACACGCATATAAATGGCTAAATCCTACTAAGAATGGTGGTTATAAATCAAATATCACTAAATAACCAATAGGATGACAGCTATCAGCTTTTTAATAAATCTGACAATGACCTAAATGCACATTTAGGCAATAAACACAGTAAAGAAAGAGATGGCTGAACAAATCACAACAAAAGAGCTTATATCATGAATAAACCAGATGAGACGCTTGATAATGGAACATGCTTACAAATACCTAGAGTCGAACCTTTATTATTAAATTAATCGTGGGCTTTATAGCCTCTTACAAAATTTACAGATCCTGGAAATCCGATTTGTTTTACACAAAAATAATTGGAAGTAATAGTTTTTCCATATTAGGGCTTAAAACCCTTGCTAACTATTTGTTTATCTACTATGAATATCTAGTTCACTGAGTGATCTTTCAATGACTGAAGTGGATGTTGATCATCCCTACTGCTGGTTCAGTATGAAATCGCCGCCAACAGCCAGTGTATCAGCATTTAATTGAAGTGTTTTTCCTTGTTTATCCCGCTCGATTTTTGCTTTGGTCATCGATTAGAATCTTTGTCTTCTATTTCATTGGTGCCTCAATTCTGAGTGCTTACTGCAGCTTCGGTGCTCTGAGTCCCACTGTTTTTGCAGTTTATCGCCTTACCGCCCCATCACCGATCGGAGGATTTTTTCTTTTAGCTCATCGGCGCTCTAAATCTATACTATACCACTCTCCATCATTAAATCATTGACGATTGGGAGATGTGACGGCTAATGCATCAAAACCTTTTTCATGGACATTGCCGTAGTTTTGGAGGTGAAATTAACTAAATTCATCGCTTCCGGGAGTTGATTGACAATGTTTGAATCAGAGCTTTAGTCTTCTGTGCTTCCGACACTGTGGAGGAGCCTAGTTGTAAACTTCACCAATCCATAGTCCTTTGGTTTCCCACCATTGCGGCTCCTCATTTAACTATCTTGCCACCGGTTAGTCTTTAGCCTTTCCAATGCTAAAGTTTTCATCTACTCACAGAAGCCTCAATCTATCTTTCTTCCATAGTTGCGGCTCTTTAGTAGACTAACTTGCCAATGGCTAGTGATTCCAAGTTTCGACGCCGAAGTCTTCATCTGCTCGTGGAACCCGCAGTCTGTTTTTCTTCCACCGTTTCGGCACCCTTGTTGACTATTGTGCTGATTATTAGTGTTTTCAATTTTTGACGCGTAATCTTTAGTTCTTCCTATCGCCGACATTTTCATCTGGTCAAGGAAGCCATAGTCTATCTTTCTTCCGCCGTTGCGGCTCTTTAGAGGACTAATTTGCTGATGGTTAGTCTTTAAAACCTCTGATCGTCGATGAGTTTATATTGTTTCGGAACCCACAGTAAGTTTTTATTCCACTGTTGGGACTCCAGAGTGAACTAAGACTCTGCAACGTTGACGATCGGAACTCAAAACTTCTTACCATCGGAGCTTTTAATCATTATATTCTTCGTAGTGGAAGAACTTTTAGCCACTATCTTCTCCGCAGTGGCGAAACTTTTAGCCACTATCTTCTCTGCTCACTGTTTAAGAATGTTCCGATGGTAGTAAAAGTTTAGCAATACGCCTAACTGCCAAAGGGGTCTTCCATCTGTTATTTATCTTCCATATTTCGGCAGCTAATGAGATGTTCTGATCCTCGCCCAAGCCACTGAAGCCACAACTTTGTGAAATTTGCATAAAAAATAGAGGCCTTCAAAACTGTTAGTGATCTTCATATCCTTCATTGCATGATTTAAATTCTTCATACTATCAAAAATAAATTTATTTTATTTTGGGAGATAACACACCCCCTTAAATATAAAATCGTCCTCAAAGCTTCCCTGGAACAGAATTTGATATGCTGCCAGCATATGACTCTCCAATTCCCAGGTTGCTTCTTTTGGACTAAGGTGCTTCCATTGCACCTTCACCTTTCCAATGGTGCAATTCTGAAGCAAGATCTCCCTCTTGTCGAGGATACAATCCAGTTCCACAAGAAAATCTCCTTCAGTTTCCACTTGCACATTATTCCAATTTATAACATGAGTAGTATCATGTACATATATTTTTTAAACAAAGATATGAAAGCCATTATGAACCTTTAAATATGGTGGTAAAGCTAGTTGGTATGCCACCTGTCCCATTCTAGACAACATTTCGAAAGTCCCACGATATCTAAGTGCCAACTTAGCACAACTTTCTAACTTTAAAGAACTATTTTTAGGCCTTACCTTTATGAAAACATGTTCACCCACCTGGAACACTTTCTGAGTTCGTTTAAGATATGGTTGAGTTTTATGTCTATCTTTTGCAACCTTTACATTACCTTGCACCTATTTTACAATTAACTCCATCTCCTTTAATAGCTCAGGTCCTAGTACTAGCCTTTCAATTGGGTTACTCCATGAAATGGGAGTATTGCACTTTCTGCCATACAAAATTTCAAATGGGTTGTATTTTGATGAAGCTTGGTAGTGGTTGTTATACACAAACTCTACCAAGTGTAAGTAATCCTCCCATTTACCTAGTTGTTCTCTAACATACATCCTTAGCATATCTTCCAAGATTTGATTTACCCTTTCAGTCTATCCATCCATCTGGGTATGAAAAGATGTACTGAAATATAAAGTAGTATTCAGACCTTTAAATAGAGACTTCCAAAAGTTTCCTGTAAACTTAGGGTCCCTGTCAGAAATTATAACTTTTGGTATCCCATGTAAATGAGATATTTGTTTCATAAATATTTTAGCAATATTAGCAGCCTTGTGGGTGGTTTTTACTGGTATAAAATGAGATGATTTACTGAGTTTATCAATGACTACCATAATCAAATCATTCTGATTCTAATTTCTATGTAAACCTGTAATAAAATCAAGACTGGCTATTTCTCATTTCCATCTAGGGATTGGTAACAGGTGTAACAAACCGGCTAGATGCTGGTGTTCAGTCTTAACCTGTTGACATTCGAAACACTTGGGAATATACTCTACTAACTCATTTTTCATATTTGACCAAAAATAATCTTTCTGCAACATGGTTATGGTCTTTCAATAGCCAAGATGTCTTGAGTAATGATTCTTATGTATTTCATTTAAAATCAGCGGCTTAATTTTAGGTGCATTAGGTATATACATCCTGTCTTTGTAAAGTATTAATCCTTTAACATTAAGACTATACCCTGTACTTAAACTTTTAGTTAAAGTTTCTGCCACTTTAGCTTGTAATTTCTAATAATTTTCATCCAATTGTACTCCTTCTTCCAGCTAATCTTCTAAATCAATTTTATAAGTATTTATTTCTGACAAGAAATTCCATCTTGCATTTCTACTTAAAGCATCAACGACTTTGTTTTCTTCTCCCTTGATATGTTGGATCTCGAAATCGTACTCGCTAAGGAAAGCTATCCACCTAGCTTGCCTTGCATTTAAATTTGGTTGATCCAACAGATATTTTAAACCCTTATTACCTATCATTAACATAAATTTTCTTCCAATTAAGTGATGGCGCCACATATTCAAAGCATGTATGACAACATCCAACTCTAAATAGTAAGTAGCGTATTTTTTGTCATGAATTTTAAGTTTCCTAGACTCATATGCAATTACGTGTCCTTCTTGAGTTAAGACCCCACCAAGACCATCGTTGCATGCATGAGTGCATACAACAAAGTCCTTGCAAGGATCAGCAATTCTTAAAATTGGTGCAGTTGTTAATAATCTTTTTAATTTCTTAAAACTTTCTTCACATTTTTTATTCCACTCAAATTTATTTCCTTTCTTCTGTAAAGAAGTTATGGGATTTACGATTCTTGAGAATCCCTCAATGAATCTTCGATAGTAACCAATGATCCCCGTGAATGGCCGTACGTCAGTCACATCCTTTGGGAACAACCATTTTTCAATTGCTTTTATCTTTTCTGGATCAACTGAGATCCCCTCTTTAGTTATCACATGACCCAAGTATTGTATTTTATCTTTAAAGAAGTCGCACTTACTAAACTTAGCATAAAGTTGATGTTCTCTTAACACTTGTAATACAATTTTTAAATGCTCCCCATGTTCTTCTTTAGACTTAGAGTAAATTAAAATATCATCAATAAAAACAACTACAAATTTATCGAGATATTTATGAAATACATTATTCATTAAACACATGAAGACATCCAGGGCATTAGTGAGCCCGAATGGCATGACAACAAACTCATAGTGACCATATCTGGTCCTAAAAGTTGTTTTAAAAATATCTTCATCTTTGATTCGAACTTGATGATAAACAGATCTTAAATCAATCTTTGAAAATATTGTTGCTCTGTGCAGCTGATCAAATAGATCATCTATGCGGAGAAATGGGTATCTATTCTTAATAGTCATTTTATTAAGCTAACGGTAATCAATGCATAAGCGTAGAGTACCATCCTTATTTTTAACAAAAATGACAGGTGATCCCCAAGGAGACATGCTTGGCCTTATATACTATTTATCAATAAGTTCCTTAAATTGTGATTTTAATTTGTTAAGTTCCAAGATATTCATCTGATAAGGAGATTTTGAGTTGGGTACTGCACCAGGTACCAACTGAATAGTGAAATCTAGTTCCCTTTTCGAAGGTAGTCCCAGAATTTCCTCCAGAAATACATCTGAATGCCCCCTCGGGATTGAAATAACTTGTAGTTTTAGTTCTTCATTATTAATATGTTCTTCACCATTTACACTTACAGCAAAATCTTTACATCCTTTCTGAATATCTCTCTTTAATTGCAAGGCAAATATTTGTCTGATTGTTGTTTTCCTAGGAATTCTTGTTACAGAACTACTGTTTTTCCTTCATTATTTACACATGTAAAAGTTTTATCGAAACAGTTCAAAACTACTCTATGTTGTTTTAACCAATGCATACCAATTAACACGTCATAAGAGCCTAAAGGAAGTACATTTAGCTTCACAAAAGTTTCAAACTAATTCATAAATAAAGTACATCCTTTTACAAAATTAATCACTTTTCTTTTTGCTCTTGTAGCTAGTTGAACCAACCATGACTTTGTAAACTTTTCTACTAGTAAATTGCATTTTTCTACTAAACTAGGAGAAACATAACTCAGGCTAGCTAGCCCCTGGGTCAATTAAGATAGAAATGGGTGTTTGAATCAGCTTACCTTCTACTTCCACCATGGAAGTTTGATAATCAACCTACCTATTTTCCAGCATCGCGTTGATCCTAGGCATCCCCCTTGCTAAGTCACCAGCAGTCATCTCTTCCTACACTGTATGAATGTTACTGACAGTCGTCTTTCTTTTAGGGAAGATTGATGCATAGTGAGGTCCATTACAATCCCAACATTTTATTGGTTATTTACATTCATTATTCTTAACGTAGTTGCTGTGATTATTAGCAGGTTCTTTATTTCTAGGGCCATTAGGGTTTGACTGTGAGTTACCTTTATTTCCCTGGAAATTCTTATTAGGAAAATTACGTGCATTATTATTTCCAAAATTTCAATTAGGTTTGAAACCCTTATTTTTATGTTCAAAATTATTAGACCTCTTGGCTTTCCAGGTGGCATGTTTTTCCTTTTTCGGTTATGCTCATAGCACAAATTTGCCTTTCGCATAGTCTCTTCCAAGGTTTTAGGGTTATCATATTCAATTCTGTCTTTAATGTGAAAAGGTAAACATCTCAGAAACCACTGTACCTTGGGCTTCTCATCAACAATGTAAGGTACATAACGTAGTAAACTTAAAAATTTACTATTTAACTCCTTCATGTTCATAGTTCCTAACTTCAGTTCATAGAACTCTTTAGCATGCTCTTCCTAGTAATGTTCCGATAGAAACTTTTTTTTAAAATATTTTTTAAAGGTACTCCATTTAATATTATTTTCCTTTATTACTTTTACTCATTTTAAGTCTTGCCACCAAATATCTACCTTTCCAATTAACTTGTATATGGCCATTCTAGATTTTAACCAATTGTAGTAATTATAGATTTGGAAATACTACTTCATTCCAGACAGTCATGCTTCAGATTCCTCCCCTTTCTCTATTTCACCGTTGAAAGTTGGTGGTTTTATTTTCCTAAATTCTCCAAACATTTCCTCATAAGGCTTATATTTTCTTTTTCCTAGAATGGTAATTATCCTCAATGCTATCACTAGAGTACTAGCGATTCTTCCTGTGTGAATCACCATAAATTTCAGAGGAAGAACTACTTTCAATTTTAGAATGTTTGGACTTTTTAATTTTATGTTGGTAGGACATATTTTCATATCCTATCAGTTTATATTTCCCTTCACTCTGAAAATTTTCCATTAGTATCTGGTTCAACTTCTCTTGAGCTCTTAGAATTCTTTCATTCTATTTTTTAACTGTTTCCATTTTAGTTTTTAATTCTTTAACAGTTTGTGATAGTTCAGAGGAATTGTTAGTTATTTCTTCCTTAACTGGTTCTTTTCTAGACTTACTTTGTTCGTTTAATGGGGATCAGTATGCATGGATTTTATTTATTGTTTGTCTACGCAAGTTGAGCCACATTCAGGCCTAGTGTCTGAACGTGTGCTCTGATACCATATGTAAAACTCTCAAAATTTCATAAAAATTTGAAATTTTTTTTGCGACAATTAATGTTTAAAATCATCGCTTAAGAGAGTAACTTAACTGCTAACAGACAACATTCTAAAATATCTAATCTAGATACTATAACAAAATCATTTATTAATTTCTATAATTACATTCTTTACTATCTTCCCTCAAAATTAAGTAATGAAAGATCGATCTAGAATGTAAATGATCTGAAGTAGTAAGTACTGAAAACAACTGTTTATTTAACTGTGAGTGCAAGGTACTAAAGTAGTTTTCTTGCTTAATGAAGGAACTTCTGGTTATATTCGAGGCTTACTTAGCTCATTGAAGCTAATGCAGTGGAATTGATGATCCCTGTTACAGGTCATTTTACAGGTAACATTTTGTTTCCAGTTTTAGGTTCGAGATTAAAATATCTCAGCTGCAAAAGTAAAAATGATAGACTACTTGTTTAAAATAAGGCTTTGATTATTGCAGGTATCGCAAAACATATTCTTTTCATAAATTTATTTCTATAAAATTAGTATGTGGGTTATGGTTCTAAAAGCTAAACTTGTCCTCCTTACATTCCAAAGATGTCTACATCTAAGCCTCTAATTAAGGGCTTGTAGTTAGAATTATTACATTGTTTTTAAATAAAGGTATGTTCATTAAATAAAAACAGGCAAAAATGAATAAAATAAATATACTTAATCCTAGACTATGAATATAATTTTAAATCTTATATTTATCCTATCATTGAAGTATTAGATCACCCGTCCTATATGCAACATCCTAGAATGAAATTCTATGGACTAAACCTTGTAATATTGATATTATCTATGCAAAAGTATTTACATATGCAAAAAGTATTAAACATATGTAAAGTATTAACATAAACAAGTATTAATATATGCAAAAATATTTAACCTATGCAAAAGTATTATCAAATATGAAAGTATTAACATATGTTTAAAATTGCAGGATAAACTATACCATTCGATACTATGGAGCCAACCCAACAAAAAATATACGAAGTGGGATCCACGTATGATGAGCTTGTTAGATAGGGTTTTAAAAGTGTAAACCCTAGCTATATAGTCATTTATTCTAAGAGATTGTATGGGGGAGGCTAATGTAAACCCTAGCTATATAGTCATTTATTCTAAGAGATTGTATGGAAATTGCTATGTATTATGGGAGCAAATGGCTTCTACGTTTGTACCACAAATAGAAAGTTTTTTTTTTCAGTTTTTAAAAAATGGTTTAGTTTTATGTTATTATACCTGCTTCATCAGGTATATTGTAATCGATTGAATTCAAACGCCTTTGACTTTTGGTATTATTTGGTGCATATTGGTGCATATTTAAAAGATTAAAATCTCTATTCCAAAGTTTAACTTTGTAATATGAAAAATAACAATTTTTAAATATTTTAAATTTTAATAAAAATATTTGTATTTGCTATTTTGTCAACTTCTAATTGGCCAATCAAGAATGATGTCAGCCTTGAAGTTTGGTATCTGGTTTTTACTTGACACATGGCTACTATGACATCAACATTTATTATATTTTATTATTATGTTATTATTATATTTTATTATTTTATTATTATCCAATCCTTCGACGTTACCTAATGGGAACGGCAATAGAAAATCTGTGGAGCGCTGTTTGAACCGGTCCTTCACTTTTCACACCGTCAAAGATGTGGAGCAGCTAGTCAAAGACGAGCCCAAGGTCTCTATATGGCACAAGGTAACCCCTGGTGTAAAAATTGCAGACGAAAATTCTCAGGCATCTTCAAAACCGCTGATCACGAATCTGAAGAAAAGTTTCGAAAACGGCAATGGATTGCTCAACGGCTTTTCTCCCGTCGGGGTGGATTTACCCTCAACTCCTGCCGATTCAATTACGAAAACCATTTGGATGTCTCGGTCATCAGACGATTCATCTCTGACCTTACTGACTTTATTCCGGAACCAAAATTTGACTTGCAGAGGTTCGAGACCAAGTGTTGC